>BSBK01012891.1:0-190679 GCA_027943335.1 Chamaecyparis obtusa | reverse complement strand
ACACCTAAATTATTAGTGCACAAAAGTTTATCTTGGTCCACCAGGGGATGTCTTTGAATTGATTTGAATGTTGTCACACCAAGCATGCCAAAAGCTTGTCACAAAAGTCTGCACCCAGGCTTAGGTGGTTTTTGACGACCTAAACGACCTTGTGAAACATGGAATGAATCTCTCAAGTGTGGGACTTGAAAAAGTGACTTTGAATCTTCGGAGAAGGTTAGACTCCTTTAAAATTAGGATGCACCTAACTAACCACTACTTTGAGGGAAAATAAAGAAGGGCTGCATTAAAATTAAAAGGGGGGTGATGCACCAAATTAAAACATGGTTACTCTCCTTTCCTTTAACTACACATAAAATCAATAAAAGACACCCAAAACCTACACATTTCTCCACTCTAATCTATTTCCTAAAGAATCATACGCATATTAGAACTAATGAGATTCTATAAGGAAGGCATATTTACTTAAATATCACATTCATAAGAAAAGTAGATATTCGACATACAATCTTAAGAAAATAGGAAAGAAAATTTTTGTACAAGGTAACATATATGCACAATATACCAGAATGGTGAGAAGAGGTAGAAATGATAATTATATTATTGTAAGGCATAAAGAAATTACATCTATAGAGCATGGACCTATAAATGAAAACAAAGGAGAATTTGTTGTGACAAAAGTCTTCAAACTTGTTTAGATGATGATTAATGGCCTAAACAATATTGTGACACATTAAAAAAATCTCTTAAGTGTGGGACTTCAATTGTGAGATTGAATCTCTGGAGAAGGATGTCTTCTTTACAATAAAGATGGACCTAATAAACTACTGACATGAGGGAAAAAGGAGAAGAAGATAACTTGAAATGAATAAAGGTGATGGACCAAATTGAATGTTTTTATTTCGTCACAGCCTTTGACTACACTTGAATTCAAAAAAATCATGCAACTACACTACCCAAGTATCTATCAACCTCAATCTAACATGAAGAAAAGAAACTAAATTCAATCTTAAAAGGAATGCATATAGACAGATCAATCAAATTTACACAATCATGGAAGAGCTTAGATGATGAAATACACACAAATATATCAGTAAAAGATGGAATATACATAATATAGTAGCACTTAGAATAAGTCAAACCAACAATTTAATTGAATTTAGGAAAGGATAAATTACAAATACAAATGAGAAAGAAAATCTGCAATTGAATTAAGGAGAAGATCCCCAAAAAAAACTACAAACATGCCTTTATAGATCAAGCATAACTCTAATTTTGACTTGAAGCTCAAATCCTAACTAGGGTTAGGTCACAAGAGAAGGATAGATCAAATCAAAAGTTTGATCTGGAAGTTGACATCAGACTTGAAGGAATGATCATCGCAATAAAGACGCTATTCGTAAATAGACAAAAACCCACCCCTGCATGTACTAAATTAGATAAGAGCAATGAATTCCTTGATGGTGTGAAAATATTGGCCCAAGGCCTTCTACAACTTGTAAATATTCATGGTCAGTAAATAAATTAGTTCCATATCATTCCCGCAATTAATGGAGACACTTAAATGGAGTTGATAGAGATAGCCAAACCCTAGAGATAGCTGAAAATGAAATAAAAGACACTCTGCAACCTAAAAGAATAAAATCCAACATGGAAGTGATCGTTTAAGTTTAAATATTTAAATTAAATAATTTAAATATATGGTGTCACCATGAAACCCAATGAATTTAAAGTACATGGTCATCAGGCCCACCTTCCCCTTTTACCTTTAAGCTCAATGCTATTTCACTATCAAATGAAATTGACTACAAAACAAAATTTTTGAAATAGCGACGAGATTTACCCTTCCCACTCCTTCAAATTCAACTCAAATTAATTGAAATATGCCTTTGTGATATTGTGAAGGCCTTCTTAATTTAACCCTAGGCCCTAGACCCATTGGGGACACATGTCTTCTGCCCATTGCATTTCATTTTATTGATTGGGACCCATCACTATATCACAAACTTAGGTTTCAGATTGAATGGGCCTTTTTTGATATATTGATGAACCATTACTATTGTGGTTCCCTCTAAGGACATGTGGTGACCCTTTATTGATCTGTAGTAACACCATGACCACACCATGTACATACATTCATCTCTAGATAAAAAATTTATGGTTAAATTGGTTTTTGAGGATTTCACGATATAGGAATGAGGTATATCTCATTGATTCCCTCTCTATGGGCCCAGGACACATGTTGCTCTCTTATTTGAAGCACACTGACTTTAGGCCTCATCACTCACTCACCCTCTTTTTACTAGATTGCAGTCAATGAAAATGTTGACTTAAAATATTTTGCAAAGTAGTGATGAATTAGCGATGACTTGTTTACTTAACTTGTTGGTAAGTGGGGTTGGTCATCCATAATGGGGAATGACTTTGAACGGTCAATTTAAGTGACTATGAGTGATCCAAGCAAGTCAACATGAATTTATAAGAAATATATGCACACATATACAAACCTTATTGTTTCTTAGGCCTTTTCTAAATTTAGGGATTTTTAGGCCATCTAGGCCTTTTTCTCTCTGCAACTGCATCCATAAATGAAATACAGCTCCATCTCTATGATCTGAATGCATTGAAACCTAATAGGGACTAGAAAAGGCTCAAAATTTTGGTGACTTGGGGGAATTAGCCTATTAAAATGATGAGACCAGTAGCCTTTTAAAAACCATTGGTTAGGGAGTCAAACTAATTCAACCTACAACCTCTCTACTCTAGAACTGATCAAATCTCGTGAAACTACCATTCTGGGAGAATAACTGTGCACGTGCACTTATTGGAAAAATGCAAACCTAACCTAATATGTACATGACCTTAACTCTCATTGAAAGGAAAATTTAAGGTGAATCCCATTGATTTAAAAGGGGAGAATTTCACCATCAAGCCTCAACAGCTCAAAAGAATTGGCTTCCTTGCAACTAATTATTGAAAAAAATAAAAATGCTGAGAAGGGGAGGGGGTGAATCAAAATTATAAGAAACCTAATGAGATTAAAAAAATCCGAGAATGAAAGCACAAGAAAAGAGACAAGACAAATTTTTTTTCTCATGGAAAACCCAAGATGAGTAAAAAACCATGGTACAACCCTTTATGTATCAAAGAGCTACAACTCTTCATAGTCACAATATAGAACAAGCTCCAACCTATCTCAAAAGGATACAAGATTTTCTTTATATGAGCTTTGAACAAAATGAAACCACAATAAGCTCTAAGTCCTCACAGAAAATGTAAAGACATTGAAGTTGATACAAAACATCTCAAAAGAACACAACATTTCATCATTCATTAGTTGTAGCTATTCAGACATTCGTTGTATGTTCATGGAATGGTTACATTCACTCTTTAATGGCCTCCTTTTTTCTTTTCATATCTTATACTGGTTAAAAGAAGTTCCATAAAAAATACACAACACTGGTCACAACTGCAGTACCCCCTTTTTGTTCCTTTTCTTTCTTAAGAATGCACACAATAGTGGACACATTTCAGTCCTAATCTGAAGATATCACTGTATTTTTTTTCTCCCCCACACTTAAAATAATTATATATTTTCTGTGTCTTCTAATCTGAAGATAGCACGCTAATATGCACTAGCAAGCCATTGCAATCTACATACCACCACGCTCCTTGTTAACTTTAGAATACCTTCTTTCTTTTAAGACACACTGAGAGAGATCGGTAAACCTGCCTTCATCACATTTTTGAGCCTTCTATATTAACAACAACCTACATACAATGTCGTCTGCCATTTTATTTTAAAATGAAAACACAAGCAATGAATCTCTACCTCCGTTATATAAAAAAAGTCTATATCGATACTTGTCCTTTTTAAAAACAAAATAGTTCCCTTCTTTAACTTCACAATTGTTTTCTTAAAAAAAATGCAACCCTAAATATTCTCTTCTCATATGTTATTCTTGAACTCCAACACTATATATTCTCAAACACTGTATATTCTTGAGCACAATTGGTTCCCTTCTCATTTGTTTATCTTGAACTTGAACACTGTATATCTCTCAGAATGCTCCTACACTCATGCGTTGTTGGATGATTACTATTTTAGTCTACTTAGTTTTTAAGAACCAATAAAATCACTTGCACTTGGCATTTTTAATGAGCTATGTTTTGGTCCAACCATTACACACTACAGAGGACATTTTTTGTTTCTTACCAATATTCTTCAAAATAAGTTTTTCCTATGTGAGGCATGACAACTAGGAGAAAATCATCACATTTTTGAGCCAAGAGATGTTTTTCTGAACATGCAAAAGGAGCATATATCACAGAGCACATATTGCAAGTTTTTCAAAGGCATTGTCACACATGTCAAACAAGAATCAAATCTTTCTACATCCACACAAAGCACATACTACAAATATTTCTACAGCTCGTGAAACATCAAATAAGGTTATACACATGTCAAACATGAATCAAAATACTACACAAGAAAACTAAAAGGTGACAAATAAGATGAGGCAATGTCAAGAAGATTTGTGCCAACTGAGACTGAGAAAGTTGAAAAATAGAGAAATGCTGAGAGATGGAGGGGGTGAATCAACATTTCAAACTTTAAAACAAAACAATTTAAGCAGCGACACACATAATTTTATCACGTGGAAAACCTAATAGGGTTAAAAAACCATGGCTTCTCTAATCACTTGGGAAACTACCTATTTACATCTGAGAGCTACAACTCTCCTTATCACTTGGCTAATCAGGCTACAACCCAACCTTGAAGGCTACAACCTTCACTTTAGAGAAATTGTACACAATAAGACCCAATAAATTCTCTGTCT
This sequence comes from Chamaecyparis obtusa, assembly GCA_027943335.1. Classification (NCBI taxonomy): domain Eukaryota; kingdom Viridiplantae; phylum Streptophyta; class Pinopsida; order Cupressales; family Cupressaceae; genus Chamaecyparis; species Chamaecyparis obtusa. The sequence continues at coordinate 185,838 of BSBK01012891.1, read as the reverse complement.
TTACTGAATTATAAAGATGATAAGAATGTGTCTATCAAAAATTTAGAGTACATGGATGCAAAATGAGTCACCTCTCAAAGAAGCTCCCCCATACCATTGTTAGTCTAATCCTTTTGTAGAAATAGTTTGGTTACTAGCAATAGACTCCTTGATTTCGATGCACTGCCTTGTGTAATTCCATATACGTGAATCAAGAATAGCTAAGCAACACTAACAAATTCTAGTTCCAAGACTGATTTGCTTCAAGCTATCTTCTACTATTTCAAGGCTCTCATGTCCATTTTATCATTGCATATTTTTTAAATCGGTTACAGCTGAGCAATCCTTTATTTTACAACACTATATATTTGGCTCTTAGACTTCCTTTTGTCTCTACACCATGGTTTTTATGATGATGAAGACACCCATTTTTAAAAAGTCACAACACCTCATGTATATCCTTTTATGCATTGATGATTCTTAGCCTACTTGCTAACCTTCAGGTCACTATCTGTAATCGATGCCTGGTATATGTCTGTAGAAACTAGATATCGTGTGTATTTCCCTATTGTCATATATGATTAATCTTCCCTTTCCTTTTTTTTATATCCTTCTTGGACTCTCCTATTTGTTTAAAATATATCACCACTATGAGCATTAGAATGGGCTGCACGCATATTCAACCTACACAAGATGACAACATATAGACACCTTACAACAGACATATCTCCATATTTTGCAACTATTCTGAGCATACTTTTTTTCTTTAAAAAGGATATCTGATGATTTCTTATAGAACTATTACATTTCACGTTACCTTTTTTTATACTTCTCGGCCCTGAGTTTTTATATTTTTTTATCTCTATTGTATCCTTTTGTGCTAATCTCCACCAATTCTGGAGTTGCTTTTTGATACAAAGAAGAGAACCGATATCATCACTCGACCTATGTCTAGACACCAATCTAATGTAGAACCGTTACTTTAAAAAACATTCATAACTACTGCCAAAGTGAATGTATGTACCCACACATGACATTCATGATACTCAGTCAGACGTGTTCACTACCAGATGTTGATTCCATTTTAGCTATATCATTCTATAGGCAGTCTCGCAATGAATTATAAATCTTCAACACACGAAAAAGACACAAGAGTCATGTCCTTGTTGTAACACTATACCCATGTGTTTTCACCAACCACACACAGTCCAACAACTTACTCAAACATTTTGTGTGTCCACAAAAAATGACACTTCCCATCCACCCTGAGTTGCAAAAAAAATATTCACTACATACTAGCACAATATGCACACATGTCTGCTTTAAAATTGAAGTGATTAAAAAACATTCCCTGCAGAGGAAAGTGCGGGTAGATATGATCACAGAATGACATGTCAAGAACATCCAAATGAGACAAAACTCACACTAAAAAGAGCAGCCAAACATAGCAGTTGCCAGATGCAACAACATATGGCAAGAAGTGTGCATGATGGTGCCAGCCATTTTAGCACAAGAGGAATCAACTACACTAAACTGATATCAATGACACAAAACTTAACAATCTCCCCATTTTTGTCATTGATGGCAAAAAAAAAAAACAACAGCGACAAAATATTGAACCAAGCTAAACAATTTCAAATTTGAAACAACTCCCCTTCACCGCTGAATAAATATGAATAGTTTGCAAATCTGAATCAACTCCCCCACAAGATCTACTCCCCCTTTTTCATCAATGACTACTAAACTAAAATCCAACTATAGTCTTAAAGATATAACAATAAAGAACATCTACTGAAAACTAACATTTCATTGAGATGGAATAACACCAAACTTTCTTTGAAGATACTCGGAGCGATCTCAGGGTAGTTGTTTAGTAAATACATCTGCGACTTGTTCCTTCGAATAAACATAGTTTAGCTTAACAATATTATTTGCAACTTATTCCTTCAGATAATGATACTTGATTGGAATGTACTTGGTTTGAGAGTGCATCACCGGATTCTTCAAAATGTCAATGGTGCTTGTGTTGTCATAGAAAATACAAATAGGATTAGTAAACTTAAGCTTATAATCACACAAAATATTCTTCATCCAAATTAAATGAGTGTAGCATGAAACAGCTGCAACATATTCAGCCTCAGTGGTGGATAATGAAGTGAAATATTGTTTCTTGCTAAGCCATGAGACCAAACAACCACCTAAAAAGAAAGCACACCCACTGGTATTTTTCTTATCATCCACAGAACCTCCCCAATCTGCATCTGTATAGGTTGTAAGAAAAAAATCAGAACTCTTTGGAAACCAAAGACCAAGATCAACTGTGCCTTTCAGGTATTTAAAGATTCTCTTAACAGCATGAACATGTGTCTATTTTGAAGAAGCTTGAAATCTAGCAACATATCCCACAGCTTGCATAATATCTGGTCTAGTAGCTGTCACAAACATCAGACTCCCTTCCATAGATCTATAAAAGGACTGGTCAATTGAAGGAGACACATCTTCCTTACTTAGCTTGCATCTAGTTTCCATAGGAGTGCTAGCTGGATTGGAATCTTCCATCTTAAATCTCTTAAGTAATTCTCTAACATACTTAGCTTGAGAAATGAAAATACCTTTAGAAGATTGATTAATTTGTAGCCCAAGAAAGTACGTTAACTCACCCATCATAGACATCTCGAACTCATTTTTCTTACACACAGCAAATGTCTTGGACATATTGACACTGTCACTCCTAAAAATCAGATCATCAACATAAACAACAACAATAAGATTGATGTTACCTTCTTTAACATACAAGTTTCTCTCTACATATCCCTTTTTGAAGCCCTGTTGGTGCAAATAGTTATCCAGCCTATCATACCAAGCTCTAGGAGCTTTTCTGAGTCCGTATAATGCCTTTTCAGCTTGCACACATAGTCTACATTGTTAGAAATCAAACCTTCCAGTTGTTCAACATAAATTTCCTCAACTGGATCTCCATTTAAGAAGATAGATTTAACATCCATTTGGAAAATGTTAAAGCCTTTGAAAGAAGAAAATGCAAGAAATTTTTTGATTGCTTCTAACCTTGCAATCGGTGCAAAGGTTTCACTACAGTCCACACCTTTAATTTGAGAATAACCTTTGCAAACTAAATGAGCCTTGTTTCAAATTATCTTACCATCTTCATTTACCTTGTTCTGGAATACCCATTTTGTACCTATCACATTATTTTTGGTAGATCTTGGTACAAGCTCCCAATTATTTCTCTTTTTGATTTGGTCTAATTCCTCTTTCATGGAAGCCACCCAATGTTCATCTATAGCTGCCTCTTCAAAACATTTAGGCTCAATCTGGAAATAAGTGAGAAATCATCATCCTCAAAATAGTTAACATTTTTCTTAGAATTTGTAGTCTTCCTTTCACTTATAACTTGATCAGTAGGATGATTCTTTCAAACAAACTTTGAAGGAGTTTTGAAGTTAGAAGCATCATGATCATCTTGTGAATCACTCCTTGAACTATCATGTAAATTTTCAACATCATTAGAAGTGGGAACTGATTCTTCATGAGGATATTTTACTTTACCTTTGTCATTCTCACCACTCTTGCTTTCTGTTACAACTTGAATTTGTGGAGGAGAAGAGGGTACATCAGTGCTGGTTTGAGTTTTTGAAGATACTATAGTGCTGGTTTGAGTTTTACCTTTTTCAGGGCGATCATCATTCTCACCAAATTGATTAGTAATCTCATGAACCTTAACATTTTCACTCTCTACTAATTTATGCAGCCTTTTATTGTAGCATTTGAATGCCTTACTTTTAAAGGAATAGCCAAGAAAAATTCCTTCACATCTCTAGATTCAAACTTACCCAAGTTATCTTCATCTCTCCTAATGTAGGATGGACTCCCAAAATTTTTAAAGTACTTAACAGTGGCTAGTTTACCTTTCCAAAGTTCATAAGGAGACTTCTTGAGCTTGGGTCTCAACAAGGTTCTATTCTAAATATAAACTATTGTGTGGACAACCTCTCTCCAAAATATATCTTTCACCTTTCTTTCATTCATCATACAACATGCCATTTCTTGAACTGTTCTATTTTTCCTTTCCACAACACTATTTTGTTGTGGTGTTCTTGGGGCTCAAACCTGTTTCTCAATACCATGTTGCTCACAAAACTTGACAAAATCATTAGAAGTAAATTCTCCCCCATTATCAGAATGCAAGCTATTGATTTTTATGTCCATTTCATTTTCAACCAGACTTTTAAAAATCTTAAACTTCTCTAAAGCTTATGATTTTTCTTTAAGGAATGTAACTCATGTCATGCAAGTAAAGTCATCAATAAGGAGCATAAAGTATTTCTCACCTTGAAAACTTGCTTCTCTTGTTGGTCCACAAAGATCCATATGGATAAGCTCAAGTGGCCTACTATTGAATTCATCTTTTGGTTTGAAGGAAGCTCTAGTTTGTTTTCCCTCTTGACAATTTTTGCAAACAACATCAGCTGGTTTTTCCAACATTGGCATATCTCTAACAACCTCCTTTTTGCTGATCTTGATAAGATTACCAAAGTTAACATGCCCACACCACTTGTGCCAATGCCAAGCATCCTCTACCTTGCTCAAACAACACGTATCATCATTAGAATCATCAAGAATGTAGAGATTATTAGCTTCTCTAGTAGCTTTAGCTATGACATCAATTCCCTTTTTAATAGAGCAACCATTAGAGTTAAAACTGAGATCATAACCTTGATCACAAAGCTGGCTTACACTTAACAAATTGTGTTTTAACCCTTCTACATAGAGAACATTCTCAAAAATAGTTTCATCATTATTAATTAAGATTGTACCTATACCAGCAACTTTTGTGGAAGATCTACCACCAAATCTAACTTTACCACCTTTCATTTTCTTAAGAAAATGAAACTTGCTTAAGTCACCTGTCATATGTCAGGAGCAGCCACTCTAAACATACCATATATCCTTATCACTACTAGCTAGAAGGGTTGTTTGAACAAAAAGAGCCTTAAGAGGAGTTTCTTGAACCTTTCTTCTCCAAACCTTAGTCACTTTAGTTCTTCTTTTAGGCTCAACATTATAAAACAAATCTACACTATAGCTATTACAAAATCTTGATGTATGGGCAAACTTATTACAGCTATAAAAAATCAAATTGTACTTCCTAAAAATATTTCTTTCATATGGAACAACTCTATAATCAGCAGCTCTATGACCAAAGTAATTACATGCAAAACAATAGCCATAGAAAAAAGGTTTATTTACCTTGTTAGGAGTAGGATGATTACTTTCTAGAGATGAAGAATTTGGATTAGATTGCATGCCAACTCCTCTTTTTTCTTTGGTGGGTCTTTGAGAGCTAAGAACATCATCTAATGTAACCTTACCACTACTAAAAGACAACTCTTCACTTGAGAGCATAGATGTTTTACCAATGTTTCTAAGAGAAACAATTTCAGGTTCCAACTTGGCAATATTTTCTTCCTTTAATTGAATCTAATTTTCCAAATCCTCATGAATGTTTTTGGCCTCCTCATTGAGAATTTTAATATCAACAAGCTGAGTTTTAGCCTCTCTAAGAGATGTAGCAATCTTCAGCTTTTCAACATTCTCAACTTGCAGAAGATCCACAAGATTTAGATTTTTCTTTTTTAGTTTCTTAATCTCACAAAGAGCTGAGATCAATCCAAGCTCAAGGTCTAATTCATCATCTTCATCATCTCCAATTTCTTCATAACTCGCATCATCAATAGCCACATCATCAATATCCATGAACATGACTTCACTTATCCTCAAATCACTCTCGCTGCTTGAAGAATCATTGCTATCATTTTTTGAAAACAACACCTTCTTACCCTTTTCTGATTTCCAATTTTTCTTGGCAAACCTCCTAGATTTCTGGTGTTTAAATTCCTTTTCATCATTGTTGTCCTCTTCTTTATCAAATAGACACTTAGAGGCAAATTGACCAAGCTTTCCGTAGTTGAAATATTTCGGGCCAGACTTGCCTTTCTTTTTGTTAAAGCCTTTTTTTAGCCTTCTAATGAGGTAATCTATTTCCTCATTTGAGTCCTCATCCAATCCTTCACTTGGATTGTTCTCTTTTTCCTTGCTTCTTTTATAAGCCTTAAATGTAGATTCATCTTTAGAAGACCCTACAACCATAGTCCTCATTTCATATGCAGTCAAGATACCATGTATCTTATCAATAGTTAGAGTGTCTAAATTTGACATTTCTTCAATAGCAAAGACTTTAGCAACAAGTCTCATGGGAAGAGAATGAAGAATCTTCTGAACCACAGTTTTCTCTTCAACATTTTCACCTAGACCTCTTAAAGCATTAACAACTTCATCAACATGTAGAAAATATGCAGAAATGTTTTCACTATCCTTCATTCGAAGACCTTCAAAGACAGCCCTATGAGTTTGAACCTTAGCTTTCCTAACTTTTTCATCACCTTGATATGCATTTTGCAATTTATCCCAAATTTATTTTGTTGTAGTGCAGTTCATGACCTTTACAAATTCAGCTTCAGTCAGACCACACAAGATTGCATTCATGGCCTTGGCATTATTCTCAAATTCCTTTTTACCATCAACATCTACAAAAGGAGTAGTAGGGATAGTATAGCCATTTACGAGATTGAGGTACACATCATAGTCGAGAGACATGATTTAGGTTTTCATGCGAACACTCTAGAAAGAAAAGTTGTTTCCATCAAAGAGAGGGGCACGGTTTGTAGCTAGACCTTCTAGGGAACTCATGATGGGCACAAGGATTGAACACTCAAGCTTTTAAGCATGGGAAGAGAGTGACTTGCTCTGATACCAATTAAAAAATGGAGAAATGCTAAGAGGGGGAGGGGGTGAATCAACATTTCAAACTTTAAAACAAAATAATTTAACCAAAGACACACACATGCCAAAAGGAAAGAGACACATAATTTTATCATGTGGAAAACCCAATAGGGTTAAAAACCCATGGCTTCTCTAATCACTTGGGCAACTCCCCATTTACATCTGAGAGGTGCAACTCTCCTTATCACTTGGTTAATCAGGCTACAACCTGAACTTTAGAGAAATTATATAGAATAAGACCCAATAAATTCTATGTCTTTACTAAATTATAAAGATGATAATAATGTGTCTATCAAAAATTTAGAGCACATGGATGTAAAATGAGTCACCTCTCAAAGAAGCTCCTCCATACCATTATTAGTCTAATCCTTCTGCAAAAATAGTTTAGTTACCAGCAACAGACTCCTTGATTTCAATGCACTGCCTTGTGTAATTCCATATACATGAATCAAAAATAGCTAATCATCACTAAAAACTTCCAGTTCCATGATTGATTTGCTTCAAAATTTCTTCTAAAGTTTCAAGGCTCTCATGTCCATTTTATCACTGCATGTTTTTTTAATCGGTTACTCCTGAGAAATCCTTTATTTTATGACACTGTATATTTGGAAGTGCACCAATCACACCCATAGATGTCCTTTTGTCTCTACCCTAGTTTTTATGATGATGAAGACACCCATTTTTTAACAGTCACAACACCTCATGTATATCCTTTTAGGCATTGATGATTCTTAACCTTCTTGCTAACCTTCAGGTCACTATCTGTAATCGATGCCTAGTATATGTCTGTAGAAACTAGATATCATGTGTATTTCCCTAGTATACGTGACTCTCCTATTTTTTTTAAATCTATCACCACCATGAGCATTAGGATGGGCTTCATCCACATTCAATCTACACAAGATGAAAACATATAGACACCTTATAGAAGACGTCCCTCCATATTCCGCAATTGTTCTGAGTATACTTTTTTTCTTTCAAAATGATATCTGATGATTTCTTATAAAACTATTACATTTTACGTTACCTTTTTTATACTTCTCGCCTGGAGTTTTTTATATTTTTATCTCTATTGTATCCTTTTGTGCTAATCTCCACTTATTCTAGAGTTGGTTTTTGATACGAAGAAGAGAACCGATATCATCACTCAACCTGCATCCAGACACTAGTTCTAATGCAAATCCGTTACTTTAAAAAACCTTCATAACTACTTCCAGAGTGAATGTATGTACACACACATGGAATTTTTGATACTCCATTAGACGTGTTCACTGCTAGATGTTGATTCCATTTCAGTTATATCATTCTACAGGCAATGTCGCAATGAATTATAAATCTTCAACAAATGAAAAAAGACACAAGAGTCATGTCCTTGTTGTAACACTATACCCATGCATTTTGACCAACCACACACAGCCCAACACCTTACTCAAATAGTCTATGTGTCTACAAAAAATGATACTTCCCATCCACCCTTAGTTGCAAAAAAAAATGTTCACTACGTAATAGCACAATATGCACACATGTCTGCATTAAAACTGAAGTGATTAAAAAATACTCCCTGCAGAGGAAAGTGCGGGTAGATATGATCACATGGTGACATGTCAAGAAAAGTCAGATGAGACAAAACTCAAGCTACAAAGAGCAACCAAACATAGTAGTTTCTAGATGCAACAACATATGACAAGATGTGTACACAATGGTGCCAACCATTTTAGCACAAGAGGAATCAACTACACTAAACTGATATCAATGACACAAAACTTAACAAAAGTTACATGCCCACACTTGTTATAAAATAAAACCAAATTCACTAAGACATCAATGATAAAAATGTAATAATCTCCCCCTTTTTGTCATTGACGACAATATTAGAAAGCACATAAAAGAACAATTTACAAATCTGAACTATCTTTTCTTGCAAATTTGAAATTGAATCAACTTCCACTGAAAATATGAACCAACTTGAAACAACTCTCCCTAAAGATCTATTCCCCCTTTGACATCAATGACCATAAAATTGAAATACAAACGTAGTCCAAAAGATGCAACAGTGAAGCACTTCTACTAAAAAGAATCTTTTAGTGAGGTAGTAGAACACCAAGCTTGCTTTGAAGATACTCAAAGCAATCTCAAGGTAACAGTTTAGTAAAAACATCAAAAACTTGTTCTTTAGAACAAACATAGTTCAGCTTGACCATATTGTTAGAAACTTGCTCCTTTAGATAATAAAACTTAATTGGACTGTGTTTAGTGCAAGAATTCATTACTAGATTTCTAGAGATATCAATGGGACTTTTGTTGTCATGGAACATCATATAGGATCAGTAAACTCAAGCTTTTAATCACATAAAGTATTCTTCATCCAAGTTACTTGAGTACAAAATGAAATGGCTGCAATATATTTAGCTTCAACAATAGATGGTGATGTGCAAGACTATTTCTTGCTGAGCCATGAGACCAAACAACCACCTATGAAGACAACACATTCACTGGTGCTTTTCTTATCATCCACGGAGCCACCCCAATCTGCATCTATATAGGTTTTAAGAGAGAAATTAGAACTCTTTGGAAACCAAAGACTAAAATCAATAGTACATTTCAGATACTTAAAAATTCTCTTAACAACTTGAACATGTGTTTTCTTGGGTGACGCTTGAAACCTAGCAACAATACCAACAACCTGGATAATATCTGGTCTAGTGGTTGTAACAACCAACAAACTTCCTACTATGGATTTGTAGAAAGTTTGATCAACAGAAGAAGATACTATTGGAAATCTATGGGGAAAAAGTGATACTGAGGGGGGGGTGAATCAGATATCACTAATTTATCCATTTTAACATAAATCAAACTTGCATAGCATTAACATAAAACTTTAGCAGTACATCAAATCTAATAAGTTAAACATCACTCATAAACATAACCATAACACAATAATTTTGGTTACCCATAAACCCATGGATGGTAAAACTAGGGTGGGGATGAGACCCACAAATATTCACTACTACAGTATAAAGTTTGCCTCTTAGGGCTACAAATTTGATCACAAAATATGATCTACCCTATGAGGGGTTTGCCTTGTTAAGAGCTTTAAGACTTATACAATCTACCTTGCAAAAGGATTTAAAACTTACAACTAAGTAAGCACTCTGTTAAGAGATTTACTAAGGTCTGTCAAAATCACTCTCTTAAAATATTTACCCTAATACACTTGTTAAAATGTCTTAGTACTTGATCCTTCGATTTGCATTATGATGCTGATTACAGATCTTCTCCTTCTAGTATAGATTTGATCTCATCTATTAAGTATGTCTCTATTCTACCCTTCACTTCTTTGCTCTATTCTCTTCGGTCACTCAACTCTATTAGAATACTTCTCTATTCTAAAGATATTCTCTCTGTCACACTGTATCTTTTTCTCACACCCCATTTTAGGGTTTAGACCACATCTTATATAGATAATTAACTTCCTCCAAGATTTATGATCGAAGATCTAGATTATCTCTTTTTGTCGCTTAACCTTTCCCTAATTCTAATTGGTTCGATGCATTACATAGGGATTAGTGATTACAATACAAGAGCATAATCACCTTTGTGATTTCCTCAAAAAACAAAAAATGAAATATAAATATCGGCCAAAATGGTTTACCTAAGTGTTTTTTCCATAACAAACATATATGTCAATTCTGGCTTGCTCGACATTAGATATCTTTGGCACTCAGCATTCACTATTCTTTACATTCTAACACTTGAAATTCTCTTCTTTACATAATTCGGTAAAAGCTTAATTGGCAAATACAAAAGTACTAGTTGACCATTATTTTACTTGGCAGTGACTACTGCTCGGTAAGTATGCATTATACATGACTCAGCCTATATATGATGACTCTGTCACAATGATGACCAACAAAAATTTCCTCAAAAATGACCAAGTGTAAGACACTAATAGACAACAAAACTTTAGGGATTAACAATCTCCCACTTTGACATTAGTGGAAAAAATACTTTGTCATGATATTTTCATTACATTTACAAGAGTACTTAGTACTAACAGAAGTATATAAATAATTCTCCCCTAAAACTTAAGTCGGTCTTACAAAACAAAAAGATTTACATTTGTACATATAAGAATTCCTTACTTGATATACACTAAAATACATATACATAGTTACAAAACTTAGTGTCTCATACCATTCATTTCTTCTTTTCTTCAATCTAATTCTGGTCTCTGATTTTTTCCCTTTCTGTGACTTAACATGTCATGTCACTTTACTATTTCCCCCTTGTTTTTGTCACTTCAAGTTCTTAGGGTGTAGGGAGCTTGAAATGTTTCCCCAAAAATAGTTTGTGAAGTTGCATGACCATGTGTAATGCACTACCCCAACTAGATGTTACAATTTTCAAAACCTCAGACTTTACCTCTAGCTCGACAACTAGGTCAACTAGGCTCTCGATAATAGAAAGATGGGGATCCTTCTATACTAATTCTATTTCCATAGCTAACTCTCTTTGTATGACCTCTAGATGAGGTTTTAACATGGTTTGAATGGAGAGTAAGAGAGCCCATATCTTACCATCATTATCCATCAACTCAGATAATCTCCCTTGAGAATGTAGAAGCCTGGTGTAATGTATAGAGTGGGAACTTGCATCCAAGCTCAATAAGTGACCTGTAGACTTGATATCTAACTTATCTTATCTATTAGATCCTAGTTGTCCTTGGTAAACACTTCTACATCACATAATGTATTGTACAAAGATTGTGCATTTTGTACAACTTCTTTTGAATCAGTTATTAAGGTAGAAAGTTATACCTGCTTCACTACTATTTCTAAAGAGACCTTATTAAGTACCTTGGTCTTGAATTTTCTTTCTGACTACTGCAACAACTTGTCATTAGCTTCATTGTTGTCATCAGTCACTTTCTTGACAATGTCAAAAAGTTGTTCCAGTATAGGGTTAGAGTCATTAACATCAGTCATTTCAAAAGGATAAATAAATATATCTTTTATTTCATGAAGTACTTTCTTTTGCTGATGTTCCCTTCTCATTTCTTCCTATTTTCTCTTCTTCTTCAGTAGATCTTGTAGAATTTGCATTTGATCATAGGTCAATTTATTTGTGTCTCATTTACGAATCATAATAACTTCCTTGAGTGTCACTTATGGATTGGGAGATTTCTCCTTCTTTTTATGTGACTTCTTTCTAGGTGTTGTACCACTCAACATCTGTATAAGAGATTTTATTGCCTCTTTCCCCTTAGGCTCTTGAGTGTCTATCTTCTTTTTTGTCTCTTTCTTTTCTGGTTCCTTTTCCTTCACATGACGATTTACTATAACCAACACAAAATGTTCTTCTTTCCCTTTATTTGAATCCTCCGCAGATGTAGACTTAGGAGTAGTTATTGACTTGTCTTGTTCCTCGGTAGTACTGTGACTAGCTAGGATATCAACTCTAAATTTGGGTGGACTAGCAGAGGTAACTTTATTAGTTGATGGATCCTTAATCTTTGGATAGTCTTGTACTTGTAGTAACACATGATTACTGCCCAGAAAAGATGTATCTTTGGCTACCTTGGCTTGAATTTCTTCCTTGATCAATACATGAGTTTTCACTGGGGTGTCCTCAATGATGTCAACAATAGTTATTTTAGCTTTCTTCTTGTTCTCCTTAGTCTTTTGAGTTGCTTCCCCCTAAATTTGAGGTTCACCAACATCTTCTTTATTATCTAACTCAACTCCCTTAGATGTGCTAGCTTCCTGTTTGGTGTTTTTATCTGATATAAGACCAAAAATGATCTTCCATACCTTTAGACTTTGTTGAACCACATATTCAACCTTGTGCCAAAGGATAGAGTATGCCCTGAGCTTAGGAATGAATCTATTCCTCTACTTCTCAATGTATTGTTGAATGTAAATAGAGGACAAATCTGGTGTGACTTGGGCTAGTGTGCTTTCCCTAATTTCCTTTTATGTTCTAGGGGCATAATCCTATTTTTGTGCTATCCACTAGTATAACTCATTAGGAATCAAATTAGGCATTTGAAGTGGCATCATCTTGAATGTGAAAATCATCTCAAGAATTTCTTCTTCAACTTTTTCTTTGTCCTCTACACTCATTTTCTCAAATTTTACTTGCTTGAAGCCTTCTAGGCTAGTAGAGCTCTTGATGTTGTGGCATATTTGATCCATAGTTTGTTTTTTTCTTTGTAGTGGTGCCTTTTTCTTTGTTTCCTCATCAATTTCAATTTCCTCATCATCTTTCTCCAAAATGAGTTTTCTCCTCATCGTTTTCCTCAACTAGCTCAACACTACCTTAGGCTGAACAATTTTTCTCTTCCCTAAAGTAGGGGTATTCTTTTCAGGCTTGGTAGCTATAGATATAGAAGAAGCCCTCGTTCTTGGCCTAAGAATAGGTGAGGAGATAGGCTTAGTTTTTTGCATTATTTTTCTCACAAGCTCAGCAGCTGGTGCCTTCTTGAATTTCTTCTCTACTACTTTCTCCTCCTTTTCACTTTCACTAGAATCACTTGCTTTATCTTATCCTAATCCTTGAGTTAGTTCAAGAGGTGCATCTACTTCTTCTCCTATCATATTCTTAATGTTTTACACTATATTTTCCCTCTTTCTCTCCATGGTAGTGAACTTTAGATCCATGGTTATCTTGACCTTCACTTCCTCAAAGGTTCCAAAGTATGTGGCCTTCTTATCTACTTCCTCGGCTAATAGGGTTGTGACTGTTGTTGTAGTTTCATCAATGTTTACCTCATAAGGTAATGGCATTAGCCATGATACCCTTGGTATTACAACTTCAACATATGTGTGGTCAGACTCAACTAGGAAGCATATGTCCTGACTATATTTATCTACTAAGGATACAGGATTCTACTTCTCTTCCTCATTTTCTTCTTAAATTCTACAAAGTAATTCTCCATAATTATCTCAAAGTTATCACCCATTTGACTAACAAATTAATTGATCTGAATTGTCATTGGCCTACTCTTATCCCATTCTACTCCACCAATAGTAGGAAAATTTTTCTAAATGTAGAATAATAAACAAACAAGTAGGGAACCGAACTTACACATTTAATTATTTGTCTTTCAGATTGATGTAAGATACTCAAAAAGTTGTGTCAGTTGGAGTTTAGAAAGGTCATAGGTGTGATCCTTCTTGATTATTTTCCAAGCTTGGTCCACTTCCACACATGAGACACTATCCAACCGACTTGACTGATAAAATTTGTGTGCTATCACCCTTACTAAAAACTCAATTTTTGGGTTGGTGATAGTAGAAATAGTCATGCCACACTTGTTCCATACTTCCTATGTATTTTCTTGAATTGCCTCCTTCCTCAGTGGATGATGATTTCTCATTAAGTCCAAGTCCAGATGTATCACTAGATCATCTAGATGATCTTAACAGCTCTTCAAAGCATCTTATAGCTTCATTAGGCTTGTTAATCCTTTCCTTAACTTCCTTTTCAGCTCTCAATTCATTCCTCAGTTGATTATTTTCTGATCTTAGATTGGTGGCCTCCATATATTTTCTACCTAATTCCTAATTGACCAATAGTAGTTGATTTACCATGTCTAGTTGATTGTTTGTCAACCTTTTCATGTCACTCATCCTTTCATCAAGTCTCATTGATATTTTTCTTTTAACTTCCTCAGCCATTGTCTTGTCTTATTGAGCTTTATTTTTCTATTCAACTACTTCACAGAGTCTTACAGATTGTATTTCTTGTTCTCTCTTCAGACTTCTAATGTCTTCATTCAGTATGTTGTTTTTCTCCAGTAGTTATTTTATGGCTTTGTCACTTTCTGCATAGTTCCCAGTATCAAATAGTCCAATAGTATCTTCTTCTTGATATTATGTTTCATTTTGTGGAATATCTATTTCTCTTCTTCTGCTTAATGATTTCTTCATTTCTCCTTTGGCTTCTTCAAGTTGTTGTAATGCAAGCTAAATGTCAATCTTCTAATTCTCTATGATCTTTCCCAACTTATAAACCTCCATCTCAAGATCTTTATCTCACAAGTGGTTAGACTTCTTTAGGAGACTAAGATCGGATACCAATTGTTGGAAATATATTAGAAAAATGTGATCCTGAGAGGGGGGTGAATCAAATATCATTGATTTATCCATTTTAACATAAATCAAAACTTGCACAGCATTAGCATAAAACTTCAACAGTATATCAGAGCTAATAAGTTAAACATCACTCATAAACATAACCATAACACAATCATTTTGGTTACCCAAAAACCCTTGAAATGTAAAACTAGGGATGGGATGACACCCACAAACATTCACTACTGCAGTATAAAGTTTGCCTGTTAGGGCTAAAAATTTGATCATAAAATATGATCTACCTTGTGAGGGGTCTACCCTGTTAAGAACTTTAAGACTTATACAGTCTACCTTGCAAAAGGATTTAAAACTTACAACTAAGTAAGAACTCCATTAAGAGATTTACTAAGGTCTATCAAAACCACTTTGTTAAAAGACTTACACTGATACACCTGTTAAAATGTCTCAGCACCCGATCCTTCAGTTTACATTGTGATGCTAATTATAGATCTTCTCCTTCCAGTATAGATTTGATCTCATCTATCAAGTATGTCTCTGTTCTTCCCTTCACTACTTTTCTCTATTCTCTTCGGTCACTGAACTCTATCAGAATACTTCTTTATTCTAAAGATATTCTCTTTGTCACACTGTATCTTTTACTCACACCCCATTTTAGGGTTTAGACCACATCTTATATAGACAATCAACTTCCTCCAAGATTTAAGATATATGATCTAGATTATTTCTTTTTGTCTCTTAAGATATCCCTTTTTGAAACCTTGCTGCTGCAAATAATTATCCAGCCTGTCATACCAAGCTCTAGGAGCTTGTTTAAGTCCATAAAGAGCATTTTTCAGCTTGCAAACATAATCCAAATTATTATTAATAAGTCCTTCTGGTTGTTCAACATAAATTTCTTCAATCAAATCCCTATTAAGAAAGGTAGATTTGACATCCATTTGAAAGAATTTAAAACCTTTAAAAGAAGCAAAAGCTAGAAAAATTCTAATTGCCTCTAATCTTGCAATAGGTGCAAAGGTCTCACTAAAATCAACACCTTCAATTTTAGAATACCCTTTGCAAACTAAATGGATCTTGTTTCTAATAATATTTCCTCTTCCATTTACCTTATTTCACAACACCCATTTAGTACCAATCCCATTTTTGTTAATGGGTCTAGGCACAAGCTCCCAGGTGTTGCTTTTTTTAATTTACTCTAACTCTTCTTTCATAGCAGCAACCTAATGCTCATCTATCATTGCCTCTTCAAATAATTTAGGCTCAATCATATAAATGAGTGAAAAATCATCATCCTCAATATAATTAATGTCTTTCTTATCATGCCTAGTTCTTCTTTCAACTATAACTTATCAATTGGATGATTCTTTTGGACAAATTTTGAAGGATTTTTTAAAGTAGAAACATCATGATCACCTTGAGAGTCATACCCAAAATGAACATGTGAGTTTTTAGCATCATTTTAGGAAGAGACTTTATCTTCATGAGAAGATTGAGTTTTTCCTTTGTCATTTTTACCACCATTCCTAGCTATTACGACTTGAATATGAGGAGGAGAAGAAGGTGCAACAGTGTTGGTTTAAGTTTTTTCTTCTTCAATCCTGTCCATGTGCTCACCAAACTCATTATTAACCTCATGTATCTTTACATTAACACTTTCTACCAATTTATGTAGCCTCTTATTGTAGCATTTGAATGCCTTACTTTTAGAGGAGTAGCCAAGAAATATTCCCTCAACAAATCTAGAATCAAATTTACCCAAATTTTCTTCATCTCTTCTAACGTAACATATAATTCCAAAATTTTTTATGTATTTAACAGTAGTTGGTTTACCTTTCCAAAGTTCGTATGGAGTCTTGTTGAACTTGGGCCTCAACAAGGCTCTATTCTGAATGCATACTGCTGTGTAGACAACTTTCCTCTACTATCATTCATCAAGAAATGATCTATTTCTTGAATTGTTTTGTTCTTTCTTCCCACAATACCATTTTGTTATGGTGTTCTAGGGGGTGAAACTTATTTTTTAATTCCACGTTGCTCACAAAACTTGACAAATTCATTTGAGGTGAATTCTCCTCCATTATTAGAATGCAAACATTTAATTTTCACATCCATTTCATTCTCAGCCAAGGTCTTAAAAATCTTAATCTTATCCAAGGCTTCTTTTTTTTCGATTAGAAAAGTAACCCAAGTAATCTAAGAAAAATCATCAATAAGAAGCATAAAATATATTTCACCTTGAAGACTTGTTTTCCTAGTTGGTCCACAAAGATCCATGTCAAGTAACTCAAGTGGCCTACTGCTAAAATGATCTTTTGGTTTGAAGGAAGCTCTAGTTTGTTTTCCCTCTTGACAATTTTTGCAAACAACATCAGTTGGTTTCTCTATCTTTGGCATGTCTCTATTTTCTTCATTTTTATTGATTTTGATAAGATTATCAAAATTTATATGCCCAAAATGCTTGTGCCAAATCCAAGCATCCTTCACCTTACTCAAACAATAAGTTTCATCACTAGATTCATCAAGAATATAAATATTATTTGCTTCTCTAGTTGCTTTAGCTATGACATCATTTTTATTTTTGATGGTACAAGAATTTGAGTTGAAGCTAAGATCATACCCTTGATCACATAGTTGGCTTACACTTAAGAGATTGTGTTCCAAACCTTCAACATAAAAAAATTTCTCAACAATGGTTTCATCATTATTTATGTAGAGAGTACCTATGCCAACAACCTTGGTAGAAGAATTGCCACCAAATCTGACTTTTCCACCTTTCATTTTGTTGATAGTGTGAAACTTACTTAAATCACCTATCCTATGTATTGAGAAGCCACTATCAACATACCATATATCCTTCTCTCTGCTGGAAAGAATATTTGTTTGAACAAAAAGATCTTTCAGGGGTATTTCATGAACTTTTCTTCTCCAAAGTTTAGTCACTTTATTCTTTTCTTTTGGTTCAACATTGTAAGACAGATCTGCACTATAGCTATTACAAAATCTTGAAGTATGGGAAAAATTGTTACAGCTATAAAAAATTAAATTATACTTCCTAAATACATTTCTTTCAAACTCAAAATAATTCTTTATGGGAGAAACTCTACACTCCACAACACTATGTCCAAAGTAGTTGCGTGAAAAACAATAATCATAGAAAAAAGGTTTGTTCACCTTGTTTAATGTAGACTGACCACTTCCTTGTGGTGAAGAGTTTTGTTCAAGTTGTATGCCAACTCCTCTCTTGTCTTTGGTAGGTCTTTGAGAGAAAAGAATATCATCAAAGGATATGCTACCACTTTTGAAAGAAACTTCTTCACTTGAAAGCATATAAGATTTACCTATGCTTCTGAGAGTAACAATTTCAACTTCTAGCTTGGTAATATTTTCCTCCTTTAGCTGAATCACATTTTAAATATTCTAACAAACTTTCTTAGCTTCCTCATTCAATATTTTAGAGTCAACTAATTGTGTTTCATCCTCTTTAAGAGACATTGCAATAAACAACTTTTCCACACTTTCAATTTGTAGAAGATCCACAAGACTTTGATTCTTCTTTATCAGCTTCTTAATCTCAGGTAATGCTGCAATTAATTCAAGTTTAAGGTCCACTTAAACATCTTCCACATTATTATTTTCCTCATAGCTTAAATAATCAATAGCCATGAACATAAATTCATCTATTCAAGAATCACTTTCACTGCTTGAAGAATCATCGCTGCCATCCTTTGAAAACAACACCTTTTTGCCCTTCTCAAATTTCCAATTTCTCTTGGCAAATATCCTAGTCTTCCTGGATTTGGAGTCTTTTTCATCTTGGTTGTGATCATCTCTATCAAAAGGGTACTTTGAGGCAAAGTGACCAAGTTTCCAACAATTGAAACACTTCAAACCAAGTTTTTCTTTTCTTTTGTTCAGACCCTTTTTTCAGTTTTCTCACAAGGTATGTTATTTCCTCATTAGAATCTTCATCCCTTTCTCTATGCTTTTTCTCCTTGTCTTTATTTCTTTTAGATATCATGAAAGATGATTCATTTTTGGAATTCCCTTCAATGGTGGTCTTGATTTCATAGGTAGTTACAATATGCAATTTATCTACTGTAAGAGTATCCAAGTCTGACATTTCTTCAACAACTGAAACTTTAGCATCAAGCCTCATGGGAAGAAAGCAAAGAATTTTCTAAACTACTATTTTATCTTCTACATTTTCTTCCAAACCTTCTAGATCATTGAAAACCTCATCAACATAGAAAATATGCAATAATATTCTCATCTTCCTTCATACGAAGACTTTCAAAAACAACCCAGTGAGTTTGAACTTTTGCCTTCCTGACATTGTCATCACCATGATAGGCATTATGCAGTTTGTCCCAAACTTCTTTTGTTCTATTATAGTGGATAACTTTTACAAATTTAGATTTGGTTAGACCGCATAGAATAGCATTCATATCCTTGGAATTATTCTCAAATTTATTTTTATGATCAGCATCCATAGGAGGTTGAGCTTGAATAGTATAGGCATTGACAAGATTGAGATAGACATCACAACCTAAAGACATGATATAAGTCTTCATGGAAACACTCCAAAAGGCATAGTTATTCCCATCAAATAGACGTGCATGATTCATAGAAAGACCTTCTAAGGCACTCATGGTCGGCTCAAAAATCAAACTCTCAAGCTTTTAAGCAAGGGAAGAGAGTGACCTTCTCTGATACCAATTGAAAAATTTAAAAATGTTGAGAGGGAGAGGGGGTGAATCATTATTTTAAGAAACCTAAGGAGATTAAAAAATATGAGAATGCAAGGACAAGAAAAGAGACAAGAAACAATTTTTTTTTTCTCGTGGAAAACCCAAGATGGGTAAAAAAACATGGTACCACTAATCTCAATCAGGCAACGACCCTTTACATCCAAGAGCTACAACTCTTCATAGTCACAATACAGAATAGGTTACAACCCATCTCAAAAGTCTACAACCTTTTCTTTGTAGGAGATCTGAACAAAATAAAACCACAATAAGCTCTAAGTCCTCACAGAAAATGTAAAGACATTGAAGTTGATACAAAACATCTCAAAAATACACAACATTTCATCATGCATCAGTTGTAGCTATTTAGAAATTTGTTGTATGTTCATGGACTGGTTACATTCACTCTTTAATGGCCCTATTCTTTCCCTGCATATCATATACCAGTTAAAAGAAGTTCCATAAAAAATGCACAACACTTCTCACAACTAGAGAACCCCCTTTTTGTTCCTTTTCTTTCTCAAGAATGCCCACATCAGTGCACACCATTCAGTCCTTCTAATATGAAGATAGCACTATATTTTTTTGCTACCCCACTTTTCAAGAACTGTATTTTCGCTATGTCTTCTAATATGAAGATAGAATGCTAATTGGAACTATCAAGCCATCACAATCTACATAGCACCATGATCCTTGTTAACTTTAGAATATGTTCTTTTTTTTTAAGACACATCGAGAGAGACTGGTAAACCTACCTTAATCACATTTTTGAGCCTTCTATAATAACAACCTACACACAAGATCACCTCCCATTTTCTTTCAAAATGGAAACACAAGTCATGAATCTCTACCTCACTTATATAAAAAAAATGTCTATATCGATACTTGTCCTTTTTAAAAACAAAATGGTTCCCTTCTTTAACTTCACAATTGTTTTCTTAAAAAAAATGCAACCCTGTATATTCTCTTCTCATGCGTTATTCTTAAACTCCAACATTGTATATTCTCAAACATTGTATATTCTCAAGCATTGTATATTCTCGAGCACAATTGGTTCCCTTCTCATCCATTTATCTTTAACTTAAACACTATATATCTTTGACAACACTCCTACACTCATGCATTATTAGATGATTACTATTTAGTCTGCTTCATATTTAAGAACCACTAAAATTGCTCACACTTGGCATTTTTAATGAGCTACATTCTAGTCCAACCGTTACACACTGCAAAGGACATTTTTTTTTTTACCAACATTCTTTAAAAATAGTTTGTCCTATGTGAGGCATGGCAATAGGGAGAAATTCATCACATTTTTGAGCTAGGAGATGTTTTTCTAAACATGAGACATGAGCATATATCATAGAGCACATACTACATTTTTTCAAAGGCACTATGATACATGTCAAACAAGAATCAAATCTTTCTACAACCACATAGAGTAGGTACTACAAATCTTTCTATAGCCCGTGAAACATCAAATAAGGTTATACACATGTCAAACATGAATCAAATCACTACACAAGAAAACTAAAAGGTGAAAAATAAACTGAGGCAATGTCAAGAAGACTTCTGCTAGCTGAGACTAAGAAATTTACATGCCCACACTTGTGATAACAGAAAACCAAAATCACTAAGACATCAATGACAAAAACATGGTGTCTTCTCACATATCTTGCAAGTACATGTTCAAATACATATTCTTCAATGTGTTCTCAACTCGGTGCATGATCATCATTTTCATCAGTAACTGTTTATTGATGCTTGGTCTGCAAAGACTTTTTCTTGGTAGCATTATTTTGTTGCTCAGGAACGCCAGACAGTTCCTCAGGTAGAGTTTTATGTTCTTCAATGTAAACAAATCTACCATAGTCTTTAGGTTTCTTTCTACTTTCTCCATCATTATTTTGTGCCAACTCATCAACTCTCACATTTTCATGTTCAATAATCTTGTTAGTATCCTTGTTAAAATATTAACAAGACTTTCTTTTAGTAGAATATCCTAGAAATGTCCCTTCTTCACCTTCTAAATCAATTTTCTCACTTCTATCATCTTTCAAAATATAACATCTACTTCCAAATATTCTGAAATAACTCACATTAGGTGTGTAACCATACCATAACTCATAAGGTGTCTTGTTTTATTCTTTCTTTAGTTGAACTTGGTTCAATGTGTAAACAACAGTACCAATGTCTTCTCTCTAGTACATTTTTGTGACATCTTTTTCAATCATTAGTGTTCTAGCACAATCAATAGTTGATCTATTTCTCCTTTCAACAATCCCATTTTGCTGAGGTGTCCTCAGTGAAGATATCTCTCTCTTAATTTCATGCTCATTACAAAAGTTAGTGAACCTATTAGAAATAAATTCACCACCTCTATCTAACCTTAAGAACTTTAGTTCCTTACCACTTTCTTTTTCCACTTTTTCTTTATACCATTTAAATATTTAAAAAGCTTCTAATTTTTCTTTTAAGAACATGACAATCATCATTCTAGAGAATTCATCAACAAACAAGATAAAATATGTGTCTTCACAATAACTTTGAGTTCTCATAGGATGACACAAGTCAATATGAACTAACTCTAAAATGGCATTAAATGAGTAGTGTTTTCTCTTGAAACTATACTTTTACATCTTACCCATTTGACATTATTTGCACATTACATTGTCAGGTTTAGATATGCTCGATAAACCTCTAACTTTTATTTTCTTAGTGATCTTAACCATGTTTTCATAGTTCATATGACATAACCTCTTGTGCCATAACCATACATCTTTATTTTTAGCCAACAAACAAGAAGTTTCAATGTTGTCAAGATAGAATAATTTACCTTTTGATTGTTCACAAGTACTAACCAACTTTTTAGTCTCATCATAGATTTTTAGCTCTCTATTCTCAAATGCAACTTGATGACCTATATTATTCAGTTGTGCTACAGTCAACAGATTATAGTTAAGTCCTTTTACCCAATATGAATTCTCACATATGATTTTATTATTAATTAATATAGCTCCTTTTCTTTTTACTTGACAAGGTGTGTCATTTTCCATTTTCACAGATCCACCATTATAATGTTCAAGATATTCAAATTTTTCTTCATCACTAGTCATATGATGTGTGCAGCCACAATCAATAATCCAAGTATTATTATTGCTAACTTTAGAAATAAGTAATGTTTCAACATACATTTCTTCTTCTTTGGAGTCTTCTTTTAATTCTACAAATAAAACTTCTATGTCTTCATCAGTCTCGATCTTAGTGTCATCATCTTCATCTTCAACTAGGTAAAATGCCCTCTTTCCTTTATCTCTGTAGTCTCAGTTATCTCTATTTCCATACTATCAGTTGCCTCTATGATCTTGGTAATCTATTTTGTCATTCTTACTTTCATTTGATTTTTCACTTGTTTTCTCATCTTCCTTCTTGTCAAGACATCTTGCGACACTATGAAAAATATCTTTGCATTTCAAACATACCAACAGTAGTTTACCTCTATATCTTCCTTTTCATTTGTGTACTCTTCTAGCCATTAATGCTTCAAGTTCATCAATTTCAACTTCTTCACTTTCACTTTCACTTTCATTTCTTATCTTATATCTGCTGCTTGATTTTCCAATTTTAAGAGATGACATAAATGGAGATTCTACCGTAGGTACAATACTATTTTCATAATTTTTAAGCTCAAATGCAATCAATCTACCGATCAAACTATCAAGTGAAATATTATTATCAAGATCTGATCTCATTTCATGAATAATAGAGACTCTAATAGCATAGGTAGGTAACAAGTTTTTAAGAATTTTACTTACCACAGTGTCTTCATCAATAGTTCCACTTGCTCCTAGGATAACATTCACAACCTCCTTGATTCAATTGTTGTATTGAGTGATTTTTTCTCCTTATTTCATCTTCATTTCATCAAACTTACCTCTTATACTTTCATCTTTATCTCTTAGCATATTCACATCTCCTCCATGAACTAGTGTAAGCTAGTCCCACATCAATTTTGTAGTTGTACATGTCTTAATGTCTTCAAATTCAGAAACTAATAAAGAATAAGCAATCTCAATCATCATAGCATTGTGTTCTTGTCTTTCTTTCATTTGTGTGATAGTCAATGGACTAGTGGGTGTGATAAACTCATTTTCCAAGTAGTATGTTGCAGAATCACCAATCCCTGATAGATATAACTTCATCCTTCTTTGTCATGCTGAGAAGTTATCTTTGTTCATCTTTTGCACCTCTCTCTTATACATCTTGTGATCCTTTATTTATGTCCTTCAAACTTTTTTGTCAAGTACTCTACGCTCTAATACCAATTGTTAGATCACTGAGAGGAGGGGTGAATCAATTAAGTCCAGTTATCCTACAGTCCCAAATACTCCCTAAAGTATAGAATAATTATTTCAAATCAATTAATCAATTTAGTAAAACTTTAACTTTGTCTTTTTGTTCATTTAACTGAATACTAGTAAATTAACTAGTGCATATACTGATCTAAGTAGTAATAGTAATGTATAAAGAAAAATAATAATTCATCACATCCATACACATATAACACTTAATTTTTAATTTGGAAACCCTTTTAGGGGGAAAACCACCAGGGACTGGTACCCAAAAATAATTTCACTCTTATGAAGTGGGCTTGGTTAAGATCCAACCTTGTTAAAGGTTACAATTACACAATATAAGGTGTGACCTAGTTAGAGGATTTATCACTAATAGTTCTCCGTGACCAAATAGTCACTATGGGCTCAACATGAAAAAATTCAACATTCATTTAATGCCATAATAAAATATAAAGATTGTCAAGTCTCACTCGGTTAAGAGATTTATTTGCATCAATGGTTAAAATGCAACAGTAAATGATCTAATTCAAATACAACTTTATTTTAGAGATTTTTAGATCTATGCTAAGCTCAAAATACCTCTAGCTAATATACTCAATTCAATATCTTGTATCCTCCAACTCTATTCTGATCGGTTAATTCCTTTCTCTAACACTCGATGTTGTCAGTGGATTTTCTCGATTCTATCTTTAACCTGTCTGACTAGTTTCGCATGAATGCAATCTTCTCACACACATTCCACAATTAATTATGAGTCTCTTTTCTCCTTTTATAGACATAATAAACCATTTTCTTCTCAGCCATAGATTTTTCCTCTTAATCTTCACTATTGATTTTTCCACTTCAACCTTCCCCGGAACTTGTGTTTGTAATACATTTTATTCTCTATCATCTGATCATCATAGAAAACTTTATCTTTAACCTTGGAATCATCCATATTTGTCCATCTCATCATCTTTAGTCGATAGTCATATGTTCCATTTATTTATTTCACTCAGTCAATACCATGATGTGTCAATGACATCTAACTTCGTTAATACTATACTCAGTATACACTACACTTTCCTGGTGTACACTTTTTCAACTCGATGTCTACTAATTTCTTCATTTATTGACCACATAAACTTGTTCATTCTTGATCTTCAATTCATAACACAATTATGTAATCTAATCAAATTACTAACATAATGTCGTAGACTCATCAATAATTTACCCAATGAATACCATATATTCTATCTTTCTCATAAATCTCATCTTCATGTTAATATCTCATTCCTTCACCATAAATTCCTTCTATAGATGTGTGTAACTATCATGATAAGTATAGTCAAAACTAGTTGACATCAATGACAATATAATAACTGATTTAATGTGTCACATATACCTTTGTAGCTTGGTGATCATCAATATTTGTCTTTCAAGTATCCAATGAGTTATAAATCTCTTCCTTAAGATATTCAATCAGTTGTAGCCTATCATGTTTACTTTGTCTCACATTGTTTAACAAGACCAAAACATTATTCTTCTTCTGAAAATGTTGATGATGCTTAACCTCATAAATAATCTAGTGATAATTTAGAGGAATTTTTATTTACCTCTTCCATTCCAAGAAATGTTCCTACCAATAGTAATACTTGGTTAATTGATAGTGGTTCTTCATGTCATATTACATGATACTGAGATAATATTTCTAACTTGGTGGAAAAAGAGACTCATTTGAAAGTAATAATTGGTGATGATGATGACTTCTTTTCATCTAGATTTAGGTATCCCTCTTCTTTTGAGTGATTTCTTGCTTGTTCCAAGAATCAAGAGAAATCTGATCATAATTTCATTGTTGAGGGACAAAGGGTATCAAGTTACATTTCCCAAAGATAAAGTTCTTGCATGGAACAAAAATAGTAGAATTAAGGAAGGTCGTGAAATTGGGGATAGTTGAAAGAGAGACTATATAGAATTTATTTTCACCCTATTCAAGATTTAGCAAATGATTCTTAAATTTTAAAACTCTTTATTTGATGGAGAATATGGTTGTTGGTCTTCCAAATATTAATAAAGACCATGATGGTATTTTCAAAGGTTCTTCTCTAGGTAAGAATGTCAAAATTCCTTTTCACAATAGTGAAAGTAGAAAAAACCAAATTTTAGATCTAATTCATTATGATTTATGTGGACCTATGTATGTTTCTTCTTTGAGTAGTTTTTGGTACTATGTGATTTTTATTGATGACTTTTCTCATAAGACCTAGATTTATTTCTAGAAATCTAAGGAGTTTGATGAAGTACTTTCTAGATTTAAAGAGTTCAAATCTCAATTTGAAAATATGTCTTAAAAAAGGATCAAAGTTTTAAGATCAAATAATGGAGGGGAGTATACTTATGGATTCTTTCAAAAAAATTGTATTGATGTAGCGATGAAGAGAGAGTTTGTCTTCCACATAACCCCCCAAAAAATGGATTTGTGGAAAGAAATAATAAATCCATTGTTGAGGTAGAAAACATTATGATTAATGATCAAAATCTACAAAGTTTTCTTTGGGCATAATCTTGAAAAATAACTTTTTATGTTCAAAATCAATTTCCTCATAAAATATTGAAATATTTAACTCTTGAAGAGGCCTTCATAGGAATTGAACCTAATTTTAGTCATTTCATAATTTTTGGGTGTGCTGTTTATATTCATGTTCCTAAAAATAAAATATCTAAGCTAGAACCTTTAGGCAAGAAAGGACTTTATTTTTGGTTGCGCTGGGTCTTCTAAGTCCTATAGAATCTAAATTTTTGGACATAAACATATTGAAATCAAAAGGGATTTATCATTTTAGGAAGAAGTATCTTTGAAAATATCAAAGGTTTCTTCCATGGAGATAGATAAGGAATAACAAGAGACATTTCAAGATATAGATATTTCTCCTAATTCTCCTTCTAAAATTTAGATGGATTATACTAATTTAGAAGATATTTTGTATCTATTTGATCCCATTAAACCAATCAATGGACCAAGTAATCTTTTACTAGATCTAGAAAGAGACCATTATGGGCTAGACATACCATACAAGAGGCTAAAAAGTATGCAGCTCCTTGTCGCACCTTTAAAGAAAGCAAGATACCACATAAGTTTCCAGGTTATGTTGCATTAATGAGTCACATCATTTAGTATGAACCTTTAAGTTTTGAGGAGAAATCAAAGCAACAAGTATGGAGAGATTCTATGATTGAAGAATATAAATCTACCATCAAGAGTGATGTATAGGATGTTGTTCCTAGGCCTAAAGAAAAATCAATTGTACCTTCCAAGTGGTTGTTCAAAATTAAGCATGTAGTTCATTGGACAATTGAACAGTATATAGCAAGATTTCTGGAAAGAGGTTTCTCTCAAAATAAAGGTATAAATTAAGAGGAGACATTTTCTCCTATAGCTTGGTATACTTCTATCAAAACAATCATTTGTATTACAATAGTTAAAGGTTGGAAATTACATCAAATATATGTAATGATTAAATTTCTTAATGTTGTGATTGAAGAAGAGGTGTTTATTGAGCAACCAGATGGTGTTTTGATTCATGGGAAGGAATATCATGTATTCATATTCAAAAAGGCCTTGTATGGCCTTAAGAAAGCACCACTTTTATAGTATGAAAGGATTGATTAGTACTTAATAAGCTTGGGATTCTCCAAGAATGATGAAGATCCAAATATTTACTTCAAGGTAATTAATGATAAAGCTTTATTTTTAGTTCTTTTTGTTGATTTATTTCTTACTGGAGAAGATAATCTACTTGTCAACTGTAAGAAAAAGTTAGCTTCTAAGTTTTAAATGAAGGATCTTGGTCTTATGCATTACTTTCTAGGACTAGAAGTGTGGTAAAGATCTAATGAGATTATTCTTAGTCAAGGTAAATAATATATAGAAATTTTGAAGAGATTTTGCATCTGGGATTGAAAGTCCATGTCAACTCCTATGGAAACAAATTTAAAAAATTTGAATGATTGTGCAGCCAATTCATATTTAGTAGATCCCACCATGTATAGAAGTGTAATTAGATCATTGATGTATCTATTCAATACTAGACTAGATATTTGTTATGTGGTAAACACTTGTAGTTAGCTCATGGGCGAGCCTAAATAAAAAAAAATTATTGCCACAAACCATAGATTGAGATGTTTGCATGGTACAACGGGATGTGTTCTCAAATATACTTCTTGTGGAGATCTAAAATTGCAAGGTTACTTTATTTCTAGTTGGGCCAAGATAATAAGAGGAAGAGTAATTTTAGATTTTATTTTATCATAGGATTTACTATGATTTCTTGGTACAGCCAAAAATAGTCATGTGTGTATCAAAGTACTATATAATTTAAATATATTGTATTTTGTGTGGTATCTTGAGAAGTGACGCAACTTCAAAAGCTTATTGCAAGATTATTTAGGCACAATTTGGAACCAACTAAGATTCATTATGATAATCAAAGTTGGGTGAAGCTTTATGTTAATCTAGTCTTACATGATAGATCAAAACATGTGGAGATTCAATATCATTATTTAAGAGATATGGTTTGAAGGAAACTAATTCAAATCAAGTACATTTTT
The DNA here is from genome assembly GCA_027943335.1 of Chamaecyparis obtusa. Classification (NCBI taxonomy): domain Eukaryota; kingdom Viridiplantae; phylum Streptophyta; class Pinopsida; order Cupressales; family Cupressaceae; genus Chamaecyparis; species Chamaecyparis obtusa. The sequence goes on along the minus strand of BSBK01012891.1, from coordinate 157,212 downwards.
ACTAATGAGCACACAACTGACATTCTCACCAAGACACTTTTTTGAGTGAAGATAACTTATTTTTAAGATATGCTTGGTATTGTGGAGAATATTTCTCTTACTAAGATAGAATCTCAACCTCATTAATTCTTTCTTCTATCTATAATAAATCTTTATCTAAGATGGAGAAGTGTGAGGTGAAAACCATTGTAATGCATATTTAATTGAGATGGAGAAATGTGAGGTGAAAGCCTTGTAATGCATATTTCTCTGAGATAGAGAAATATGAGGTGAGAGCCCTTCCTTTCCTCTAAGACAAGTTTATTACTCTATCCACTCCTAGGAGTATCCATAGTGGATGTCATGTTGAGAAACTCCATGATAAAATCATGTTGAGTGAATTTGTGATGAAAGCTTGTGTTTATTTCAAACATGGGAGTGGCCATCATGAACATCATGTTGAGTGACTCCATGATGCTATCATGTTGAGATATTATGTGACAAAACTTTGATTTTCTCACAAATGGGTATAATCATTATTATAGTCATGTTGAGAGGCTCCATGACTTCAGAATATGTAAAATATATCTCCTTTGATAAGAGGGAGTGTTGAATTTTGGTAGCTGTAGGAGCTATTTGTTTCACCTGCAATAATAACATCTTGCTAGTTCTCCTCTCTATGTGCTAGGAGTATCCATAGTGAATGTCATGTTGAGAAACTCCATGAAAAAATCATATTGAGTGAATTTGTGATGAAATTTTGTGTTTATTTCACACATGGGAGTAGCCATCGTGAACATCCAGTTGAGTGACTCCATGATGCTATCATGTTGAGATTTTCTTGTAACCAAATTTTGATTTTCTCACAAATGGGTATAGTCATTATTATAGTCATGTTGAGAGGCTCCATGACCTGAGAATTTGTAAAGTATATCTCCTTTGGTAAGAGGGCATGTTGAATTTTGGTAGCTATAGGAGCTATTTGTTTCACCTGCAATAATAACATCTTGCTAGTTCTCCTCTCTATGTGCTCTATGTGGCATTATTTGGAGTCAATGACTTCTTAGATGTTTATTTTAATACCAACAATTTCTACCTCTTATGTTCTAAAATATCTAACAAATTGAAAAGAAATTTGGTTCATATGCTATCTGATGGTGACATTGAAAGGAAACAATAGATAAACTGAAGAGTTGGTCAATTTAGAAGTGGAAGAATCACTGCCTCTTATAACAATAGTATCTATGCTCGATGCTCAAGACTATTGTTGTTCTATAGTCTTTTATTTTGGATGAAATGTATTCCTTGACTTTCAGAGATTGTGGTGAACATGTTGACATGCCAAATTTTATATTGTTTGGATACTCTGTGTCTACATAGAATTATTCTTAGTGTCTATTGTGCATTATTATTAGTGTATATGTAGCTATCATCCATAGTAATAAGCATAGTGTGAGTATTATATAGGTGATCATTGTGTGGTATTTTGTGAGTATTCAAGTTTCAATTTAGTGTTATTATTTTGGGTGATCAACCTTGTGTGAATACATTCACTCTTCGGTGCGCTAAAGATGTCATCATTATTTTGTATGAGTCAATATTATTGTAAAGAAAAAGTTAGTGTAGTATTCATAAAGGGGTGTGCAATCTAAGTATTTTGAATATTTTATCCTAGTCATCATGTTATATTCAATAAAGATTATTTCTTGTGTGGCAGGGCTTTCCTCCCTCGAGTAGGAAGGTTTTTCCAAGGAAAACCTTTGTGTCTATCTATTCATCTTGTTTATTATTCTATTCTAGTTGAAAATTTAATAAATTAAACCCTAAAGATATAACTTTAGTAACATCATCAACATGATGAAATAATGGTTTCCAAGGCATTAAAAAAATTAATTTGTTTTCCTAACTTGAAGTACCAATTACTCAAGACTTTAGATTTATGATCTCCTAACTCTGCAATCAAAACAAAAGTATCCACAAAGAGATATTGAAAACAAAAAAAATTGAACCATTTTATTTCCATTTTTTTGTAAGGTTGATAGAGATAATGAATCTCCCCACACCTCTATAGTGATTGCTAGATCATGAAGGTCTTGAAATTTATTATAGAGAGTATATTCATGTGTATAAATAAATGGAACAAGAACCCGTATCTGGATTTGTTTAGACACCCAATCAAATTTGGGTGCCTTGCTAGATTCCTTTAGAATGACAACATTCGTTGGAGGCCTAGTAGAAGGAATAAAATCCATAAAATTCTCATCTAAAACCTCCTTATGATTTAAATCATTGGTAACATAATCCCCTTTTGCCAAACCCTTTGGCTAAGATAGAGTCTTGTTAAACCTATATATAGGGTTTTGATAATCCTTAGCATGATTTGGCCCCAAATTTACCACATTGATCCATGCTTTCGCAAGATCTGGGAGAAAAATGCTTCAAAGTGAAAGCATAAAAAAATATACCCTTTAGACCCTTGCACCAATATATCTAGTAATTCCTCCTCCTCAAATCCATTTTGTTCAAATGAGATGGCATGTGTTACCCATGATAAGCCCAAGAAATAGCCATATTGTGTTTTCCATAATTGAATGTATGGTAACCTTGAAAATATTTTGAGGCTAGAATAGAGTAATACTTAATAGGTGGTGGTTCCTCATTGAGCCATTTCCTACCATGGAAGATCTGGGGGGGGATGCGAGAGGAGCCAACTAACACCCATAGAGAAGGGGTATTGGACAATGATTCATCCCCCAATTTCACCATATTAATCTTTTTTTAATTAGAAATTTTTTTTGATTAGTAAAAGAAAAAAAAAACTAGGTTGCTAACCGTTTACAAAAAATATTCAAAGGTTTGTAACACTGGTCAAGCTAGCACTTACAAAGGACAATAAAAGACCACCACTTACAAACTTAAACTTAATACAATAATAGAAGAAAAGAAAATAATTTAGAATAGCAGAAGCTATCAACTACTAGAATAAATAGATAGACCAAACTACTTAAGCTAGTGACCATTGTATTGCTATAACTAGCACTCAAATCCATTCTTGACAGAGAAAGTCAAACAACTCTTAATTATTCTAAGGATCATTTAGTGATGAGTCTTTATGGAGAAGACATAAGGAAGTAGTTGCAACATAATCATAGTCCATCTCCTTAAAGAGATTCAAGAGGATTTACACTATGTTTTTTAGTGTCTCAACCTCCTCCTTCACACCTTTAAGAGCTTGTACATCCTCCTATATTTTAAGAAAACTACTATAGCCCTGGATAATTGACAAAGCCTCATCTCTATTATCCTTCTCCATCTCATCGCCAAAGCTATCCTGGATGAAGGAAAGGTTTTTATCAATCCTTAGAACTATTATCCTTTTGGAGGATCGTACCCCATCTGACCTTCTTTGGTTAATTAGAAAAATGTTAAATGTTATTATTTTACAAAATTATGATGGGTGTCATGAATTTGAATACATTAAATATAAATAATTTAAAAAATTATTTATTTGTAATTATTTAAATAAAATATGATAATTTTTTTATTATATTTGGCAATATTAGAGGGACTAGTATAATCTATCAATTATTTTCTCTCTCTCTCTCTCTCTCTCTCTCTCTCTCTCTCTCTCTCTCTCTCTCTCTCTCTCTCTCTCTCTCTCTCTCTCTCTCTCTCTCTCTCTCTCTCTCTCTCTCTCTCTCTCTCTCTCTCTATGAAAATTGGCCTTATGTACAATACAAATGTATATGAAAATATATATTAAAAACTACCTAATTGACCTTCCACATTTCTTTAGCATACAGTCTATTGCACATGAAGGTGGAATTGCTAGTTAAGTAGTAATTATCAAAATTAGATGTCTTAAAATAAAGCTATGTAATGAATTCAAGAACAATTAATTTTAACATATTGCATTTGTTTAAGCATTGTTATATTTCTTTTCAAAATAAAAATATAGTTTATTTACGTTGCTTGTGATTGTTTGGATTACCATGTATGTTAGTTTTTGAATTGACATTTCAAGTCACATTTTGTGATCCATCAAAATGACGATAGAGATTAAAAATTATTGTAAATTAGAATATTGATGAAGAGAAAAACATAATTATACTTGGTTGTGACCTTATAGGTCTTAAAATATGGAACATGAATAAAAAATAAGAACAAATTTATTGGAAAAGGAAAATTTTTGTTGGAGTCATTTAAATTGGGCATCCTTTCTTGTTAGGACCATAACTCCTACTTTATTGCTTGACTTATGGTGACTTGTATACTCATTGAAATTTTAAACAAGCATTCAATATGTGAGAAAACCTACTAGAAAAGAAAATATCTTGTTGGAGTTAGTTCATTTATGTACTCTTATTTTTTAGGATAAAAAATATTAGTCTATAATTTTGGTACTCTTATAAGTGAGCATGTCAATTTTACTAGAAACCATATAGATTCGTATACAAACTTTTTGAAAACAAATTCAATAAATTCGCTAATATTGGGTAAATGCAAAAGGATGAGTTTACTTTCCATGGAAGTTTCATAAATAGCCTAAAAGGGTAAAACACGCCAAGTGAAATGGGATCTTGAATCAAAAGTTAGGATGACATCCCATTTGTTGATGATACCATGAGCCAAGATTTACTAAAATCCCATTTGTTGATGATACCATGAGCCAAGATTTACTAAAATCCCATTTGTTGATGATACCATGAACCAAGAAATACGAAATTAGATCACATTTGCTAATAAATTGGATTCCATTTTTATTTTTTTTAAATGTCTAAGAGGTCATTTTTGGTATGAGATGACCTTAAATAGAATGGGATCCTGATCTTGGACCCCAAATCCAGCCAAGAAAGCTTTGATGTTGGTTGTTTTCAATTTTTGTTCTAATTTAAGTATTAAATCATTTTTTTTAAATGATAAAATAAAGTTTTCAAATTGATTTTTTAATATATTTTGTATTTAGGATTAATCACTTTTTTTTGGATTGGTTTTACTTGTCAACTAAGTATAATTTTTATTTCACATGTATAAACCTAGACTAGAAACAAGTAGTAACATAGGTTTAAATTTGATCAAAAAACATGACTCTAGAAATATATAAATACTATCCTCATGTAACAAATTCAATCCATACATTTCTTACAAAAGTATTGTACTTAGCTACAAGCACACTTCATGCCCTTGTAGTATCAAGAAGCATCATTTATAGCCTAAAGTGCAACTTTTATTGAATATTAAAATGAAATAATAATTAATGAATTCCAAGAGTGATGGTAGTATCAATATTAAGTCAATAATAAGGAAAAAATGACAAAACAAATAATTTGCAACACAAAGGTAGAAATGTATAGTCATATACAATAGAAGGAATGTATTCAATTGAAGATTGAGGTTCATAATTATGTCCATACATAGACACAATTAAAAATTAATACTTGACATGAAACTCCTTATGGCACACATGTGCTAAAAAGTACAAACAACGTCAATTTATGCATCACAAGTCATCAGTAAGACTACACATGCCACCCAAGAATAAGTATTTATGTGAGTAGCCTTAAAAATTGATGAATACCAACAAGAACAATAAATTTTAGATTTTACAAGTTCTTCTCCTCTTAATAAATTCTCTTACAACCTCTTTAAAGATACATGAATGCTTATGACCCCATTAATCTCTCATTTTGTCGAAGACTTTATTTGCAACCTAGATGTAGAATTTTACATAGTCATGTACAACACAAGGAATGTATTCAATTAAAGATTCAAGTTCGTAATTACGTGAATATGTAGACACAAGTAAATCCTAAGACTTCAAACCCCTTATATCACACATGGATGCAAAAGTACAAAAAACATCACATTATGCATCACAAGTCATCAATAAGACTACACATGCTCTCCAAGAATAAGTACATATGTGAGTGGCCTTAAAATCTAACTACAAGCAAGAACAATAAGTTAAGATTTTGCAAGTTCTTCCGTACTTAATCCATCTTCTTAGGACCCCTTAAGAGGTAGATGAACAATTTTGACCTATTAATCTCTTATTTTACCTAGGACCTTAAACCATTATCCTAATTTTATCTATCTAGTGAGATCACAATAAATATATACTTTTATCACATTCATCAAATAGATTGAGAGATCGATCAAATTCTTCTTCCCTTCGGTCATCCTATTAACACCACTTAAAATATGAACTCTCATGACCCCTTAAGCTCTAATTTTTTTATGAGACCTTAAATTTGAGATCCTAGTTATATCTATATAATGTGATCACATGATACATACTTTGATCCTATGCATGACATGATACATACTTTAATATATTGATAAATTTATTCTTCTCTTAAATAATTCTAATATGACTCCTTAAGACACCTAAAATCTCATGGCCCCTTAAGATTTCATTTTACCTAGGACCTTAAAAAATAGATTTTAATTATATCTATTTAATATGGTCACATGACACATGCTTTGTGTTAGCAACTAGAAAAATTTTCATGGCTCTAGCATTTTTCTTCCGGTCTTTGTAGTTGTTTCTAGGTCTCTGGCTCAAACCCTAGTTCAAAATTCATATTTACTAGTCGTTACATGAGAAAAACCTAAAATGCCCTGGCCTTATTCTATTTTCATGTTACTTTTTTCGGTGACTTAAAATCCTAATCTGCATGTGCTAATTAAAGTCCTTTAGGCTGTTCGGCAGTTAGGTTTTTGTGTCCAGTGGGGTCCCTTTTAATTTTTCCTAAGTTTCTACCCTAGTGGCCTTTAAATTTTCTCTAAGTCCATGTGTTAATATTTTCTAATGTTTTGGCTTATGTGTTTCTTGGGCCTAGCTCTGACAACATCTACATCTAATGGCTATCATTAAAGTGCAAGCGATGTGTCAGAGGCTTGCAAAGTTGTGACATCTGTTCATTCTCTCTATGACATAGCCTTTCATATCAGCGGGTCCACTACCATGTAAGAACAAATGGCAGTTCTTCATTGGTCAATGGGAGTATGAAGTGGAGTACTGTCAGTGGGACCATTTTTCTTGGTGTTCAGGAAGGTTAAAGTTTGATTTGATCTTGTGGCTATCATTATTCCACCAGGATGACATGCTCGACCTTTAACGCAGTGGTATAGTGACAGTCATTGATTCTCTTAAAGGAAAAAGCAGGTGGGTCCACCGCCAGGTAGGTACAGTTGGCGATATCTGATTGGTCCATGATGTAGTGATTGGGTAGGTTGTCAGTGGGTCTTGGTATCCGGCATGTCAGAGGGTCCTAATATTGTCAGTGAATCAATGAAAGGTGTAAGTTCTTATCGGATGTGTTAGAAGCTTGAGATTATGCGACAGCCGTTGATCTCATTCAGTGTTAGAGGGTTCTTGGGGCAAGGTAAGATTCTAAATCAACAACAGGCAGATGATTTGATAAATTACAAAGGTTTTAGTGATTCTGAAAAGGTTCTTAGTGGCTCTGACAAATTACAAAGGTTTTTCTCATTCGCAAAAAATGATAGCTGTGCTCCAATTCGACTGGCGATTTAGCAAACAAGCGTTCGTGTAATCGCTAACTAACCTGGCAGAGGTAAAAAGTGTTATGCAAACTGGCGAAACCCTTCAGTCGCCAGTTCACCAAATATAACTGGGATAGGTTTGCTTTCATTTTGTCGCCAATTTGCAGAGTTAAACGGTGGATTATTTTTTTACTTCGTGAATAGGAAATGCCTTGTCGCATGTTCGCTGGAGGTAAACCTGAGGTGTCTAGGTGAGTTAAGGATATAAAGTCCATGAAGAGGAGAGATATGATGGTCACGACTTAAAGTTGGTCCAAATTTAAATATCGATCGCCAATTTACTGCTGGCGATTGGATATGACCGTTGAATTCAAATTCAAATTTCTGAGGGTTTCCTGCATCCAGAAGGGCTAAAATTCAATGCTTTCAAGGCCAGATTTGATTTATTTGGTGGCACTTTCTATTACAGTGTAGTCCAGGGTGTTCCGTGATCATCTATAGGGGTCTATACTATGTGGTTTTATGCTCGAGGCATGCTGTAGGTGGCCAAACAGGTTGACAAATTTGAATTTTCATGATTTGCAATACTTTCCTAGAGATCTGTGATGCCCAAAATTTCGGGGCAAAACACAACCAACAAATTTTTTTTAAAGAAGGATAAAAGTGATAATGTTAGCGTTATACTATAGTGAGGTTAACTAATTCCCAATTATGCTCATATCGAGACCAATCTGTTTGTGATGGTAAAATTACCAACTTATGATACTATTGAATATGAAATTAAATTGATGTTTTCCTCAATATCCAATTTCAAAAATATAATACTAATTCAATCTATAATTACGTCATACCCATTTAATCAATGTACTTTTTAGCCAATTAAAGAATTTAAAGGTAACATTAGTTAATGATTATAACTAAATATTTTATATATTATTAATTAATAATTATAATATAATAATTAATTAATATAGTTATTAATCAATTATTAAATTATAATATATTAACTAATAATATGTGCATACTATTTAGATAATAAAATTGCTTTACATAAAATCTATCTATTGTTATTAACAACACATTAATCTTCAAGATAACATAATTAATTAAAATCCTAAACTAACTTAACAATCTGCTAATCTACTAAATATCCTACTAAATAACCTTATCTACTAACCTACTCAAACTTCCTATCAAAACAACCTACTAAATATCCTACACATACTACCTACCCTATCTCCCTTATTAACTCCCATCTCCCCTTCCTATTCTCCCCTCATCCACGTGCCAAGAGGAGTCTACATCCCATGAAGGCTATGGGAGCGCATATCTAAGGAGGATGAGGTGTGCTTTGGGAGGAGGATTACAATAATGAGCAGGGTTTAGAGAGCCCACCGACCCAATGCTAAGTTCAAAAACAAAGGAAATTTTATTACAAGTTTTCAACTTCCTCCAAAAGCTGCGTGAGTTTGAAGACAAGATATGTTTTTAAAACTAACCAAGAAGTCTTTCTGATGTTTCACCAAGGACACCATCCCATCAATGAAAAGGTTGGAATTAATGGCATAGACTTTGCATCCAACACCTGCGCCTAGCAAAAGGGGGAAGACTTAAAAAGCTAAGGGATGATATTTTTGAATTAATGTTTATTTAATTGCTATGACATAGGTGGCAAGATTTAATATTTTAAAAAGACTGTGGTAAGATTTTGTATGGGATTTTTATCCCATACAAAATCCAGAGAGCATTTTGCTCTCTTAAAATTCTAGGAAGTGCTATTTTCAAAAGCACTGTTATTATGATCTCTTTTTTTTTTCCCATTACTTCTTCCTTAGCAAGTTGAGTTAATATTCCAACATAGATCAATTTGTATTCATTTAAACATTAAGATGTCAATGGTCTATAATAGGATTATTAATTACAAGGGTTATTATAGATTAATTTGGTCATCTAATATAGATACATTCTGAAGCAAACATGCTCATTTTAACATAACCATCTTGATAAGATAGTGTTTTTCTCTACATTTCCACATGATTTAATTCATTTTGAATGTTTTGTTTAAGTGCATAGCATATGGTTAAGGAGGAATTTAGACTAATCGAATGCATTATATAGTCATCTTTTGAATGGAATAATTGCTAAGTTTCAGTTCAAATTCTATCTAGTCTTTTATTCCTAAATCCATATGGATCAACAAGCTATCCAATTTGTTTGCAAAAATATAGGAAGGGATAAAGTACATAATATTGTTGCAATTCAATTGACAAAGTAAATGTAATGCTTTCCATACAAAATCCAAATCCAAGTATACCATTATTTCTCCAACCATCTAAAACATCAATTTACCAATATCAAATTGAAGAGATCTAAGAGAGGTGATAATTTTCCTTCTTGATTGCAATACAAAAATCAAATGCATACAATGATCTTTCACAATTATATAATCACATTGAGTTAGAACTTTCTTCTCTTTGGAATTAACCAAGAACACCTCACATATTGTCTTTCTTTACATTCAAGGGAAGGAGATAAAATTGTTCATTCTACTTCAACAATACCATTGCAACTTCATAAAGAATAGGAGAATGCATTTCAAGTGAATACATATCTTTGCTCCATTTCATAAGCTACTCAAATTACAATGAATGATAAATATAAACAGCAAGCTTTCTTCCTCCATATCATTACAATATACTAAAACAAAGTGTGCCAAAAGAGTGATTGAATACACCATTCACATTTTACAATAATGCTCATACATCAAAGTATGGTTTCTTCCAACAAGCATAACCAAGAAATTGAACTCCATCAAACTTCATTCACTTGAATCTTGACTTCAAAACCTGCCATGAACAAATAGGATAGGAACCATGGGATGCTCACCTCCCATCCTAGGCCTCTCATGAGGCCACCCCCGAGCTTGGGGAAACCACAATGAATCGGTAACAATCACTCATACACAAAACACAACAAGAACATAAACATATGAAAAACCCAAAATCCCTCAAGGTGAAAACTAAGGAATTCCATGAATATCCTTTATGGGGTGTGGGTGGACAAACCATGGAGATAACCATTGCATAACAAAAACAAGGCCACACATGGACCCAAATATCTCTATTTCATACAAGGCCCACATGGCCATTCTTCCCTCCTTATACCCCCATTGCCACAAGGGCTAAATGCAAGGTTTCTTGGGGAAAATCACTCACCCAAGTTCATCTTTCCTCACACATGGAGGAGACTCTACACATGGAGTTGCCTCCATTTCCACACCCCCTCTTGACTTCTCTTCCCTCCCAAGGGTGAGTGAGTCCAAGAGATACAACCCAAAATCCAATTACATAAGAAAATACATTGCATGCTTGCTCTCACCATGACCAACCATGGGAAGCTAAAACACAACATGAAACAAGGCAAGCTTCCTCCATTACCAACCATGGGGAGCTAAAAACATCAACACAAAACATATACAACTTCTAAAACCATATGAGAGAAAGATTTCCTACCTCAAGTCCAATGCTATGAAAGGATTGTTGAGCCCTATTCCAAAACTCCAAGCTTTCTCCTCTAACTTTCTGGAACTCTCTAAAGATAGAGAATGGGTGAATGCCCTATCCTTTTCCAAAATTCCTCTAAAAAGGCCTCTAAAACCTACCCCAACAAACCTCATTAATTAGGCCCTTTCAAGCAAGTTGCAATTTCGTCCAAGGTTGCACATGAATTTTTAAAAGGGTCAAAAAGTCAATTTTAGGCTATTAATAAGGTGAAAATACCCCTAACCCATGGGTAGATAGAATGGGTTAACTAATAAGGCATAAAACCACTTTCTAAAGCCACTATTAACCCTCTAAATTCACTTCTAGGAATAAGATCGAGAATGGGAAATGGAAACTGCATTATAGTTCCTATGGCAAAAAGGCGTGCTAAGATTTCCCTTAAACTCCTAGACTATGCTCTCACACAACACTCGACATACCTTGGTAACATTTAACATTAGTGTCAAGTGACACTTAATGAAATAAAATTTCACACAAGGTACGTCCAATGTCACAACACATAACATTAATACACACATACATTTCAGATTACTGTTACGAATAAAAATACTTAACAATGAGGCCTCAGGTCTCTTAATAGACGGGGCCTCGGTTTAACTGGTTGCCCTACGTTCAAAGTGATTTCCCCGAATGTGTTTTCCATGGTCCTTCCTCCTACAATACCTCAGTGCAGCATCAGTAATTCAAAGAAGAAAACCAATACATTAAACATGCATGATATAACGATAATCATTCAATTGCATATAATATTCATAATTACATTGCATAATTCAAATGAAATTCCATAGCATAATTCAAATATAATCAAGATCATCAAGTTCACAAATCATCATATCATAAACCAAATCCACACACACTATGGATCCCATATGCAGAATCATCAAAATGAATAGTCTAACAAGTCAACATAGTATATCAGTAGTTGACAGAGTCCAAGTATCTCTAAAAGTAACATAATCAAAATAATAGGCTAATATCTATAAAACAGGATCATTATGTGGGCCGAAAGTGGGCCTCACATCGGGAGTTAGTAAGGGAGATAGGGTAGGTAGTATGTGTAGGATATTTAGTAGGTTGTTTTGATAGGAAGTTTGAGTAGGTTAGTAGATAAGATTATTTAGTAGGATATTTAGTAGATTAGCAGATTGTTAAGTTAGTTTAGGATTTTAATTAATTATGTTATCTTGAAGATTAATGTGTTGTTAATAACAATAGATAGATTTTATGTAAAGCAATTTTATTATCTAAATAGTATGCACATATTATTAGTTAATATATTATAATTTAATAATTGATTAATAACTATATTAATTAATTATTATATTATAATTAATAATTAATAATATATAAAATATTTAGTTATAATCATTAACTAATGTTACCTTTAAATTCTTTAATTGGCTAAAAAGTACATTGATTAAATGGGTATGACGTAATTATAGATTGAATTAGTATTATATTTTTGAAATTGGATATTGAGGAAAACGTCAATTTAATTTCATATTCAATAGTATCATAAGTTGGTAATTTTACCATCACAAACAGATTGGTCTCGATATGAGCATAATTGGGAATTGGTTAACCTCACTATAGTATAACGCTAACATTATCACTTTTATCCTTCTTTAAAAAAAATTTGTTGGTTGTGTTTTGCCCCGAAATTTTGGGCATCACATTTTGGTATCAGAGCCATGTTCAACACTAGGAGCCTTAACCACCACAATTAAAAATTGAACTTTTGTGCTTGTGTAGGATGCCAATAGTTACTCGACAAGCCCGTGGATGTGGGCGAGGATGAGGGAGGGGCCATAGACGTGCTCCCTCCATTCCGGTTGAGGAGATAGAGATTCCAGAAGGGAATCAGGATCCCATTCCTAAACCACCACCAGATCCCAACCGAGAATTATTGACAGCTTTTCAGAGCTTGGCCGGTATTATTCTGGATAGACTACCTTAGTTTGGTCACCAACAAGATCATGGTTTAGGGGGTGGGGCTAGAGAGCGGAGTAGGAGCCCTTCCAGAAGGGAAGAGGGTCAGGCAGAGTCAGTACATGGCCCAGAGCCACCACCTAGGGTTGAGGGTCGCACACGAGCTAGAGACATAGGAGATGCTATCAGAGAGTTGATGCACCTTGGCCCACCCACTTTTGAGGGATCCACAGATGGTATAGAGGCATAGTCATGGCTTCATAGCTTAGGCAGATGTTTTGGGTTGCGTGCCTATGATAGCAATGTCAAGGCCCACTTTTCTATTCACTTATTGAGAGTTGGAGCCTCTTCATGGTGGGATCATGAGTAGTTTAAGGGACACTTGGACCTTAATACATTGACTTGGGAGACTTTCTTAGAGCTCTTCAAGGCTAGGTACCTGTCAGAGCAGTTTCGGCAGAAGCGTATTGATGAGTTTCATAGCCTTCAGCAGAGGGGACTTTCAGTGGCCCAGTATGAGGGAAAGTTCATTGACCTACTCCCTTATGTGGAGTACATGAGAGATGAGAAATTGTAGGTTAACCAGTTTATCAGTGGTTTGAACCACAACATTGTAGGCATGGTACGTATGTTGGCACCTGGAGATCTACGGTTTACAATTGACAGGGCTAAGGTAGCCGAAGAGGTTGTTAGGGGGTCATCTGATTCTCGAGATCGATTTCAGCACAATAATTCTGCATCACAGGGTTCTAGTTTTCAGAGAAACCGCTGGAAGAAGAATAAGAGGTATTCTTCAGGGTCTTTCCAAACCCCTCAGCAGACTCAGCAGGAGCAGGCTCAGCAGCAGGATCGACAGGACCATAAGCAGAAAGGTACACAGGGGCATCAGGGCAATAAGCCCAAGCAGTGGTAGGGTTAGGGGCAGAAGAGGGATCATAGGATAGAGATACCATAAACCCCTTCTATCGGGACTTAGCAATCCTCTAGAGGTGGTTTTACCGGATCTACCAGAGGAGGTGGATCACAGTTCAGCAGGCCACAGTGGACACAGGTACATGTACATGGACCATGCTTCACTTGTGGGGGCATGGGACATATTGCTAGAGATTTTCCACAGGGCAGCGGACAGAGAGCAGCTAGATCAGAGCCCACTGTGGGGGACTTAGGTAGGTCCCATAGAGTTTTTGCAGCGGTGGATAACCGCCAGGCCGAGCACCAGGCCACTGTGATTGAGTTAGCAGGTATGATTTGAGGTATCAGTATTTCTATATTGTTTGACTCAAGAGCCACTGACTCCTTTATATCTCCTTTTGTAGTGGAGCGTTGCAGGCTAGTGGCATCTAGGCAGAAAGAAAGCTGGGAAGTTGAGTTGGCTTCCGGTTCTAGAGTATCGGTCATCTCCTTGGTTAGAGATTGTCAGATTTAGATTGGAGATTTGACCACTTCGACAGACCTTAGGATTACCCCTTTGGGATCATATGATGTAGTACTTGGCATGGATTGGCTATATGCCCACAGAGCCAAGCTAGATTGCCGTCAGAAGAAGATAGAGTGTTTGGATGATGACGGTATGGCTACAGTTATTTTAGGGGTTCAGAGACCAGTATCTCTTCGCATGATATCTGCTATGCAACTTAAGCGGTGCATGTGGAAGGGGTGTCAGTTATTTGCCATTACTATCAATGACAGAGGGGATGAGGATGAGAGTGAGACTTCTCTTGAGGACCATCCCATTCTCCAGGAATTTGCAGATGTTTTCCCGTCAGAGTTACCTGGTATGCCTCCTCGTAGAGAAGTTGACTTTCACATAGACCTTGTGCCAGGAGCTGAACCAGTATCTAGAGCACCCTATAGGATGACCACGAATGAGCTTAATGAGCTCAAGTTTCAGCTTGAGGAGTTGTTAGAGAAGGGACACATTTGTCCTAGTGTTTCTCCTTGGGGTGCGCCAGTGATCTTCGTTAAGAAGAAGGATGGATCACTTAGGTTGTGCATGGATTATCGACAATTGAATAAGGTTACCATTAAGAATCGATATCCACTTCCTAGGATTGATGACTTATTTGACTAGTTGCAGGGTGCCCGAGTATTCTCCAAGATAGATCTTAAGTCAGGGTACCATTAGTTGAGGATAGTTGACAGTGACATTCATAAGACCGCATTTCACACTAGGTACGGCCACTATGAGTTTACCATGGTACCTTTCAGTCTTACAAATGCCCCAGCTATATTTATGAGCCTTATGAATGGTGTATTCTGCACCTTCCTTGATAAGTTTGTAATTGCGTTCCTTGATGACATCCTGATATATTCCAAGGATGAGAAGGAGCACGAAGGGCACTTGAGGCAAGTTTTGTAGTGTTTGAGAGATAATCAATTGTTTGGCAGCCTGTCAAAGTGTTCCTTCTTCAGAACAGAGGTTAAGTATTTGGGGCATGTCATATCTGGTGATGGGATCTCAGTGGACCCATCAAAGATAGAGGCTATTATGAATTGGCCAGCACCTACCACAGTGACTGAGGTCAGGAGTTTTATGGGGCTAGCTAGTTATTACAGATGTTTTGTTGAGGGATTCTCTAGAGTGGCACATCCTATTACTTCCCTTCAGCGAAAGGGGAAGAAGTTTGAGTGGACAGAGAAGTGTGAGAGGGCTTTTCAAGAGCTCAAGAGAGCACTCACCAGTGCACCAATTCTTGCAGTGCCAGATCCTTCAGCAGAATTTGTGGTGTGCTCAGATGCTTCATTAGATGGATTAGGGGTAGTCCTTATGTAGGGAGGGTGAGCTATTGCTTACGAGTCTAGGAAGCTTAAGACTCATGAGCTCAATTACCCTACACATGATTTGGAGCTTGCAGCAGTGGTACATGCCTTAGTGCGATGGCGTCACTTCCTCTTAGGTCACCGCTTTGAGCTTCATTCAGACCATCAGAGCCTTCAGTATATATTTACCCAGCTGAACTTTAATGCTCGGCAGAGGCAGTGGATGGAGTTCTTATGTGAGTATGACTTTGATGTCCACTACATCAAGGGGAAAGAGAATGTTGTTGCAGATGCCTTGAGTAGGAGACGGCATGATATCTATTCTATGACTGCAGGCACAGATTTGAGGGGTCGGATCCTCCATCATCTTCAAGAAGATGAGTGGTATACTGAGGTTTGTGAGATGATTCGATCCCAGAGACCCTTGGAGGGGAAGTATGTTGGTTATACTTTAGAGTCCGATGGGCTTCTATGCCATCAAGAGCATATCTATGTACCTTCTACCAGAGATTTATGTGCATTCATTATACTTGAGGCTCACAGAGCACCATATGCAGCACATCCCGGGGTTAAGAAGCTACATGCAGATTTGAGACAACTGTATCATTGGCAAGGCATGAGATTGCAGATTGTTGAGATAGTGGCCAGATGTCTTGAGTGTTAGTGGGTTAAGGCAGAGCACCGCCATCCTGGAGGACTCCTACAGCCACATGATATTCCAGTGTGGAAGTGGGAGGTTATATCCATGGACTTTATAGTTGGTCTCCCGATGTCTTCCCGACACCATGATGTTATTATGGTGACAGTGGACTGGTTGACTAAGGTAGCCCACTTTTCTCCAGTTCATACTACCTTTACAGCACCCGTAGTAGCCTAGGTGTTCTTACGAGATATTGTCAGACTTCATGGCATACCTCATAAGATCATCTCTGATAGAGACTCTCTTTTCACCTCATCCTTTTGGAGAGAGCTTCAGGCAGCATTGGGCACCAGGCTCAATTTCAGTACAGCCTATCATCCAAAGATAGATGGGCAGACCGAGAGGGTCAATCAGGTTTTAGAGGACATGCTTCGCATGTATGTTATGGATCATCAGACCCGGTGGGAGGAGTATCTGCATCTTGTGGAGTTTGCCTATAATAATGGGCACCACAAGATCTATCATAAGTGCAAATCTTTCTCAGGCATGGTCGACTGGTTTTCATCCCCTGCATTTAATTTGTGACCGTTTCTAGTGGGTTTGGTGGGTGAAACCCTAACCCTAGTTGTTCGAAGCTTGTTGCATCCTAAATTCTTTTGGGATTCCAAGGCAGCTAGTGGTATAAATGGTTGTAGTTTTGACTTTGTAAGGGTTCTGAAATCCTGGTTCCTGAGGGTTCCTTTTCAGTTCCATGAAGGGTCCTTTTCTTGTAGATTTTCTTTATTTCTCTGCATATAGGGTGTTCTTTCTCCCTTTGTTGTTTCAGGGAATATGATACATGTTGTAATTGATTTGTCTTATGTATGAGGATTCAGTATATTCTTACTATTACCAAACTATCTGCATTTGAATTCTAAACTCATTAATCATATATCAAGGGTGTTTGATTTTTCTATTTGCATTTTCCATGTGTTTGCAAGTGGAGTTGTCTTCACAAAGATAACTAGTTTAGGATTAGTTTTCATGTATGTATGAGCTAAGGTGTCAAAGATATGTCATTCTTGTCTTCCAGTGCATGTTGGTTAATGTATCATCTATTTATAGGTCTCTTCTAAGGGGAGGGTTAAAATCCTTTGAATGGGTAATAACATACTTGAATACATAGGTGGGTTGTTAAAGTGAGGTTTGGTCATGGTGTGTGATTGATGTCAGGCATCAACACATTGAGTATTTTGTCTTCTTGTTTCATAGCTGTCTATTGCAATAGGGTATTTAACTCTGTGGCCCATTGGACAAGGCACTGGTCTATGGGGACTTAGGGCATCTTAGGGGTCCTTTCAACCCATCTTTAAATCATTTACATTCAGCTCCACCCTTTCCCTTTTATGTTGTTAGGCTAGGTCTCTGGTTTTCATACTCATTCTACGCAAGTAGGGCTATTGCATTAAGAATTTGCTTCATTGGGGTACAAGATACCTATAGGGGTTTGGAGACTATTCCACAATAATCTATCTGCAAGCTTATTGTTTATCATGAGGTGTCTTGAGTGTGCAGATAAGGAAATACCTGCCTGAGTGATGTGGAGCTCAAAGAAGAAGGAGGATTCCTTTCAATCCTCATCAATTGGACTATTTTCTTGTCAAACTTGAGTGCCTAACCTGAGTTTCAAGCCCATCCATTGATTCAAGTTTGGTCCTGCAAGGAAAAGCTCCAACAAATTAGCAACTCTGCTGGGGAAGAAGTAAAAGACAGCAAGCCTCCTTGCTTGGTTGGATCATCCAAGAGTCTGGTTAAATGATCAAAGAGTCAAATAAAAAAATTACATTTGTAAAATCTTCTCACTAAGTGTTGAGTGGCAACTCAGATTTCTCTATTTGATTAGTGCATCTTTTGATAAACAATGCATCTTTACTTGGTGGAGTTTTGGGTTGATTGGAAGAAGAAACAAGAACAAATACAAAAATTTTCCTCTTCAAGGAGGTGGTAACTCTACACAGCAAAGAATATGATGGAGCTTCAAGGTGAGCTCTAGATCTACCCTGCCTTCTAGTCAACAAAGTCTTCTACTTCAAAACTCTCAAGTACTTTTCAAGTCTAGATGTTTCCTTATTAAGTGATCAAGCACTAAGAAAAGGATAAGGTGTGAGTAGAGGTTTGCATACTTCAAGTTTTTAGTTGCATCTCTATAAAATTGTATGGAAGTATTGCATTAGGTCTGATGGGAAAGCTTGATGAGGAGCTTGCATTCCTTGAGCAAGGCATTCTTAGGGATTGCATGTCATTGATGAGATTGAAAGTAGGATGTAGAAAGGATCTATCCATATCTCTTTTCTATGATAGATTTTGGGATGTATATAATGAGCTTCCTGATGATGTTGAGTTTTCAAAATTTGAGTTCATTGGTTTATTCTTGGATCTTTGCTTTCATGAGTCAACCAGTTGGTCAGATGCATTGTGGGAAGAGTATTATATATGTGTCAGAGATTGGATACTTAGTGATGACAGCCTTGGGCTTGAGGATGCACTTGGGGTTATGTCCTTAAAAGCTGAGAACTGGGAGTTAATGGGGGACAGGAGGTTGAGGGCATTGGCTTCTCTTTATGTTGATCATAAGGAGACCAGTAGTTCTAATGTTGATTCTCATTATGTGGAAAGTGTTGACTATGAGGCTGATTTTGAGGTCAGTGCATATGAGAGTGTTGAAGATGGATCTAAGAGTGATAATGTTTCCAATTTGTCTATATATTTTTCTTCTTTTCAATATCAGAGTTCTTGTTTCTTGTCCCGGTTTGATGATGTTTTGTGTGAAGGGTAGAGTACTAGATATGATGCAAATGATGATTCTTGTAGTTATTGTTCCACACAAGATGATCTAAGGCCAGAAATGTGTATCCTTGTTCCTAACAGGGATGATGTTTGCAATAGGGGTGAAGCTAAGGAAGATAAAAGTATGGCCCAAAGTCCATTAAGCAGTGAAGAGATTTCGGCACTTCTGGCTGAAGAATTTCAAAGGTATGCACCTGTTGTGGATTTTGATTTGCAGCTCCCCTATGATTTATCCTTTAACACTAATAATGAGGCCAATGTGCAAAGTGATGAGGACCCATGTGTATTACAGCTCTCCTCATGTAGTGAGTCTGCAGAAGAAGAAATTGAAGGTCATGATAGTGTGTTGTCCTATCAAAAGAATTCTATTGATGAACAAGTTTCTTGTTCAAACCCTTTTCCTTCTTTTGCTAAGTATGATAATGATGGTGACAGTATTGAGGACCTTGTTTTCAATAATTGGGATAGAACATTTTTTGATGCACATGACTATGCAGATCAGTTGCTCCCCTGTCACAATGTTTATGACATTGACTTTCACTTGGTTCATGATCCAATTCATGAAAATACCAGGGAGGAACCAAGTTGCTTAGTGGTTGAAGTAGTTCATGAAGGAAAATCTAAGGATCCAAGTCCTTCTCAGCCAGGTATTTTTGTAGTAATGCATAGTAATCAATATGTCACATTTTCTGATGCATTACTTGATCCTTTATTTGTTTCCAGTCATCAAGGAGAAGTAGATGATGTTCCCTACTTCTTAGAATATGAATATGAGTAGAGTAGTCACGACTGGAAATACATGGGTAGTAATCACTATAATTTCATTCTTCAACCCATGAATGCTGACATATGTTGGCAAGGAGATGGTCAAGATAATTTCAAATGTCTGGCCACATATGTAGATGAGAATCATATTTTTGATTTAGGAGGGGCATTGATTTTCTTTTGGTGGCCTGGGGCCACTGAATAAAATTGTATAATTTTTGTAAAAAATTGTAAATCCTTGTACAATTGTCCTTCCTTTTCCTATTGTGTGTTTCTTCCCTATGTTTTTTGAGGTCTCTATGCCCTTCTTCCAGTAGGTGGTTTTCTTTTCCCAGAGATCTAGTTTCTTGCCATGCATGTAGGAGGCATGCATCCCCAACTAGAGCCACTATTAGCACCTAGAAAAATTTTCATGGCTCTAGCATTTTTCTGCCGGTCTCTACAGTTGTTTTTAGGTCTCTGGCTCAAACCCTAGTTCAACATTCATATTTACTAGCTGTTACATGAAAAAAACCTAAAATGCCCTGGCCTTATTCTATTTTCATGTTACTTTTTTGGGTGACTTAAAATCCTAATCTGCATGTGCTAATTAAAGTCCTTTAGGCTATTCAGCGATTAGGTTTTCATGTCTGGCGGGGTCCCTTTTAATTTTTCCTAAGTTTCTAGCCTAGCGGCCTTTAAATTTTCCCTAAGTCCATGCACTAATATTTTCTAATGTTTTGGCTTATGTGTTTCATGGGCCGGGCTCTGACAACATCTACATCTAATGACTATCGTTAAAGTGCAAGTGATGTGTTAGAGGCTTGTGAAGTTGAGACAACCATTCATTCTCTCTGTGACGTAGCCTTTCATATCAGTGGGTCCACTACAATGTAAGCACAAATGGTAGTTCTTCATTGGTCAATGGGAGTATGAAGTGGAGTGCTGTCAGTGGGACCAGTTTTCTTGGCATTCAGGTAGGTTAAAGTTCAGTTTGATCTTGTGGCTGTCGTTATTCCACTAGGATGACATGCTTGACCTATAACGTAGCAGTATAGCAACAGTCATTGATTCTCTTAAAGGAAAAAGCAGGCGGGTCCACCGCCAGGTAGGTACAGTTAGCAATATCTGATTGGTCCATGATGTAGTGACTAGGCAGGTTGTCGGTGGGTCCTAGTATCTAGCATGTCAGAGGGTCTTGATATTGTCAGTGAATCAATGAGCGGCGTAAGTTTTTATTAGATGTGTCAGAAGCTTCAGATTATGCGATAGCCATTGATCTCATCCGGTGTCAGAGGGTTGTCAGGGTAGGGTAAGATTCTAAATCACCGACGAGTGGATGATTTGATGGAATCTTTATGCTCCATGTGAAGATGAGATGGCCATTGATCTTCAAGGCAGGCCCAGGTGAGGGTTTAGTGATTCTGGCAAGGTTCTTAGCAGCTTTGACAAATTGCAAAGGTTTCGCTCATTCACAGAAAAGGATAGCAGTTCTCCAATTCGACTAGCAATTCAGTGAACAAGTATTCACGTAATCGCTAACTAACTTGGCAGAGGTAAAAAGTGTTTTGCGAACTGGTGAAACCCTTCAATCACCAGTTTGCCAAATATAACTAGGATAGGTGTGCTTTTCTTTTATTGCTAGTTCCCAGAGTTAAATGGTGGGTTAGTTTTTTACTTCGCGAATAGGAAATGCCTTGTCGCATGTTCGCTGGAGGTAAACCTGAGGTGTCTATGTGAGTTAAGGACATAAAGCCCATGAAAAGGAGAGATCTGATGGTCATGACTTAAAGTTGGCCTAGATTTAAATATCAACCACCAATTTACTGCTGGCACTTGGATATGACCATTGAATTCAAATTCAAATTTCTAAGGGTTTCCTGCGACCAGAAGGACTAAAATTCAATGCTTTTAGGGCCAGATTTGATTTGTTTGGTGGCACTTGCTGTTATAGTGTGGTCCAGGGTGTTCCGTGATCATCGAAAGGGGTTTGTACTGTGTGGTTTTGTGCTCGAGGCATGCTGCAGGTGGCCAAATAGGTTGACAAATTTGAATTTTCATGATTTGTAGTACTTTCCCAGAGATCTATCATAAGTGCAAATCTTTATTAGGCATGGCCGACTATTTTTCATCCCCTGCATTTAATTTGTGACTATTTCTAGTGGGTCTGGTGGGTGAAACCCTAACCCTAGCTGCCTGAAGCTTGTTGCATCCTAAATTCTTTTGGGATTCCAAGGCAGCTAGTGGTATAAATGGTTGTAGTTTTGACTTTGTAAGGGTTCTAAAATCCTGGTTCCTGAGGGTTCCTTTTCGGTTCCATGAAGGGTCCTTTTCCTTTAGATTTTCCCTACTTCTCTGCATATAGGGTGTTCTTTCTTCCTTTGTTCGTTCATGGAATATGATACATGTTGTAATTGATTTGTCTTATGTATGAGGATTCAATATATTCTTACTATTACCAAACTATATGCCTTTGAATTCTAAACTCATTAATCATACATCAAGGGTGTTTGATTTTTCTATTTGCATTTCCCATGTGTTTGCAAGTGGAGTTGTCTTCGCAGAGATAACTGGTTTAGGATTAGTTTTCATGTATTTATGAGCTGAGGTGTCAAAGATATGTCATGCTTGTCTTCTAGTGGATGCTAGTTAATGTATCATCTATTTATAGGTCTCTTCTAAGGGGAGGGTTAAAATCCTTTGAATGGGTAATAACATACTTGAATACACAGGTGGGTTGTTAAAGTGAGGTTTGGTCATGGTTTGTGATTGAATTCAGGCATCAACACATTGAGTATTTTGTCTTCTTGTTTCATAGCTATCTATTGCAATAGGGTATTTGACTCTGTGGCCCATTGGACAAGGCACTAGTCTATGGGGACTTAGGGCATCTCAGGGGTCCTTTCAACCCATCTTTAAATCATTTACATTCAGTTCCACCCTTTCCCTTTTATGTTGTTAGGCTAGGTCTCTAGTTTTCATTCTCATTCTATGCAAGTAGGGCTATTGCATTAAGAATTTTCTTCATTGGGGTACAGGATACCTATAGGGGTTTGAAGACTATTCCACAATAATCTATTTGCATGCCTATTGTTTATCATGAGGTTTCTTGAGTGTGCAGATAAGGCAATACCCGCCTGAGTGATGTGGAGCTCAAAGAAGAAGGAGGATTCCTTTCAATCCTCATCAATTGGACTATTTTCTTGTCAAACTTGAGTGCCTAGCCTGAGTTTCAAGCCCATCCATTGATTCAAGTTTGGTCCTACAAGGAAAAGCTCCAACACTTTGATCAAGTTTATAACTTTTTGTTTGATATATTGGTCAATTTATTATCACCTTATTTCATCCTATTGGGATCCCTAAATAAATTAACTCACTTGACCCGTTAATCTCGCATTGTACCTTGACCCTTAAACCATATATACTAATTATATTTATCTAATTTCACCACATGACACATAATTTGATACATTCATTACAAAAATTGATAGATTGATCATATGATTACATCCATTATATATAGTTTTATATATTGTTTGATTTCTTCTCTCCTTAAGCCATCCTATTAGTACTCCTTAAAAATTGAAATCTTGTGACCCCAAGACTTATCTTTTTACCTAGGACCTTAAATCATAGATCATAATTATATATAACTAATGTTCTTACATAATACATGTTTTGTTCACATTCATGACATTTAGTTTGATACATTGATTAAGTTCTTCTCCCCTTAAGAAATCCTATTGGGACCCCTTTAGACATGAACTCTTATTTTGCCTATATCTCTTATTGTACCTATGATCTTAAACCATAGTTCTTAATTATATCTCTCCAATATGATCACATGAATACTTTGATCATATCCATTACATAGATTGATATATTGATCAAGTTTTTCTCCCCTTAAGCCAACCTAATAGGACCCCTTATGATACATTAACTATCATGACCACTTAAGCTCTCGTTTTACCTAGGAGTGTAAATCATTGTTCTTAATTATATTTATTGAAAGTGATTACATTTATTACATGAAGTTTGATAGATTTATCAAGTTTTTATCCTCTTAAGTCATCATATTAGGACCCCTTAAAACATGAACTCTTAGGACCCTTTGTTCTCCCCTTTTACCTAAGACCTTAAATATTATATTATAATTATATATACTTAATGATATCACATGATACATTCTTTGATCATATTCATGAGTTGCAATTTGATAGATTGACTAAGTGTTTCTCCCTTAATCCATACTATTTGAGCCACTTTAGAAAAAAACTGTATGTAGGAACTTAAACCATAGATCCTAATTATATCGATGTAATGTGACTACCATAATACATACTTTAATCATATTTACTACCTAGATTAATAGATTGATCAACTACTTTTCCCCTTAAGTCAACCTAATAGGACCCCTTAATAGACACAGGCTCTCATAATTACTTAAGCTCTCAATTTTCCTAGGACCTTGTAAGAATTTTTTATACTGGAACATTTTGGGTTCCTGAAAATCTTTCTCAACCAAAAAGATTTCCTTTTAGTTCTTTTTATTGTTCTAGATGGATAGTTTATGTTGTTTCTAGGTTTGGTTGATTTAGATGGCTCATCATCTTATACAATTTCTATGATGTGTTCTTGACATCATGAAGATCTTATGTCTATGAATATATCTTGATATGATGTTTCCAGATGAAGTTATTTAATTATTTGGTGTGGTCCTATATTGGTTTCTAATTTAAACTGTCAAGGTGGTGAGATCAGGCTTGCACTGAAGATTCATGATTTGTGGTTTCTTGTGGTACATTGTTTGATGTTATTATGTTCATGGTTGACCTCCTTGCATAATTTTATGACTTGATGTATCTTCTTAGGGGTGTTATTACTGATTTAGGGCCTAACCTATATGTTTGTAATAAATTTTCTTTATCTTGGAGATTGTGATCGGATAAGCTGACTTGTGGCTCACGATCTCATATATAACTAGGCTTGTATTTATTATTTAAGAAAATATAGTAGATACAAGGTAGTTGGAAGGATATCATATGATTTGGTAAATAATGAGGCCTATATGCCTAGAACGTAAGACTACATTTATGCATACCAATTGGATGTAAATTCTTGGTTTTTTGTCAATGAGAATATCAATTTAGCTGGATCAATCTATTGCCTAGTATGACTTATTGTCAATTTCCATTGTGTTGTCTCTAGCTACAATATTGGACATCTCCTTTGGGGATTAATATTGTCTTGACTTTGTAAAGTGGTATCAGAGAAAGATTCACTAGATTGTGATTGTAGACTTGGTATCCTAAATTTGTAAAGTTGTACATTTTTTATTTGGGATGGAAAAACCGAGGATCTAACCTACATCATCAAATATATTGCACAAGGTGGTTAGAAAGGATTTAGTTTTGGTTGTTGAGTTTGTAATTTTATGAGATCTAACCAATTGGAGTTTTGACCTTGTGAATCCCTATATCTATTGTTTGTGAGGTGGCAGAGCATGGGTTTGACTCGCACTTGAAGAGGAATTACACAAGAGAACCATATAAGAATTTTTTCCCTGTATGAGTGTTCTTCATGAGAAATGATATTGTTTTTCCCGAGCTTGCAAGTATTGAATGACTTATTTTGGAATGGAAGAAAGAAATATGACCCTCAATTATAAAATATCTATGCAAGGATGGAATGGGAGAATTTTTTTGAGGGATGTGAACCTTGGTATGAGTTGATGAGACATTGCAAGGGTGGAAAAATCATTGAATGGAGGCATGATAAAGGTATGTTCAATAGATCACCAAAGGAGAGGCCATTGAAATCTTACAACCATATTGTTGAGATGAGGCAGTTACACTATACATATTGGGAGAGATGTCACCAAAGAGAAGAATGAAAACTAGATGGTTAGGGATGATGATGAATGATTTCATAGGTAAGATCAAGAATTAAATTAGAGATGCATTGGGATGTATACTTTTTGAATAGAGGAAGATGTCTGAAAGGTATTTTTTGAATAAGAGCTCAATACTAGTGGAACATCATAGGTTGCAAATGTCTAGTTGGCATTTACCAATTAAGAAGAAAAATGTTTGGCCTATTAGAAGGATGCTCTAGAAGTAGAAGATGCATGTCAAGGTTACTGTCAAAAATGTGGTAGAGATCCTTGAGGTAAAAAAAATTTTTAGTACTTTGATCTCAGAGTTTTTAGAGGTTAACGTAGATGTGGATGTGGTTGACTGTTCTAATAAATTGTTTACATCTTATGGGTTAGTTGAAGATTATCTTATTTTTGTTAAGAAGATTGGCGTAGTTGATGTGGGAATTAAATCTCTTTTTATTGAATATGATAACCTCACAAGAGTATTTGAAGGGTTTACCACTATTGGGGCTAACAGTGTGGGGAATGACATTATTATTATTATGCATGAAGAGTTACAGATTGAGTTAAATTAGTTGAGTAGTTATTTGTTGCAAAGAACACCTAGTGGATGTGAGACAGAAGACATAAGTTTCTTTACTGATGTTGGTACTAGTCAAGTTACTTTTGTGAAGGATAATATGGTTACATGTATGGTAGTGTAGATATGGAAAGATGAGAAATATTTATTTGGAAGAAAAAGATATGTGTTCTTAAGGATGGACATACGAAGAGTGAAGATGAAGGTAGATTTGAGGACTTAAACTTTAGAGGAAGTGATTTCCATAGATCATGGAATGGAAAGTGATTTGTAGTAGGTCATCGAGAATGCATCTAAAGCAATGAAGTTGCAGGTGGCTTAGAGTGAGACCAGGAGTATACAATTGTAGAAGAATCTGGCCAGATTCTTGATGCAAATTATTGGTGTTGGAACATTGTTTGATTGGGAAATCCACACATTTTATTAGATTGTCAAACCCGAGGAGTTGAAGAAGGATCTATTGGATGGATCTGAACTAGTGTTGTTGAAGGCTAATGACAACTAGATGGTGTTACAATAACATAAGTAGCTAGAGATGATGACATTTATGTCATTAGTTTGGATAAAGGATCAAAGTCATGGGTTTAGAGGAGCTAATGATTTCATTATTTTTTATGGACTAATGAATAATTATGATTAGATGAACAAGGATGTGTGGCTAAAAAAATCAAGAGGATTTTTGAAGTGCAGTACACAACCAATGCTTAATTGTGTTGTTGATTACTTTGGTCTTGTCATTGGATTTTTTATTTGGTTTATTCTTATGCAAAGGATGTACAAAACATACTGGAGAAGGCAGAGAGTTTTGGTCTGCAAGTTTTTGTTCTTAACCATGAGGGTTGGAAAATTGAAGGTCAAAATGAACATTGAAGATCTGATATGAATTTATTTGCATCATCAAAGTGAGAGACACACTTTCTTATTAACCTTTGGTGTCTAATGTAGGAGCATATTTTATTCTTGGAAATATTGCATCAGCCAAAAATATTTCCTTTTAGTTTATTTTTTTACTATTTTAGTTGGATAGTTCTTATTGTTTCTAAGTTTGGTCAATCCAGATGGCTCATCATCTTATGCAGTTTCTATGACGTGTTATTGAAATCATGAAGATCTTACGTCTATGGATGCATCTCAATCTAGTGTTTCCAGATGAAGTTATTTAATTATTGGGTTTGGTCCTATATTGGTTTCTTGTTCTAATAGCTAGGGTGGCAAGACCTATCTTATGCTGAAGATTCTTGGATATTTTAATCAGATAAGATGACTTCTGGCTAGAGATCTTTTATATAAGTAGGCTTGTATTTATTGTGTTAGGAAGTGATAATAGATGGAATACAGTTGGAAGGAAAGCATATTATTTTGTAAATAATCAAGCATGTATGCTTGGAATCTAAGACTGCAGGTATGCAGGCTAATCGAATGTAAATTATTGGTTCTTTGTCAATGAGAATACCAATTTAGTTAGATCAATTTGTTGTTTTGTATCATTTTTTTGGTTATTCCACTATGTTGTCTCTAGCTGCAAGATTAGACATCTTCTTTGGGGATTTCTCTAGTCTTGACCATGTTAATTTTCCTAAGGCTACTGGTATAAATTGTGCTTTCTCTAATCTATGAACTAGGAAAATCCCAATAAAAATAGAATATATTGAAAAAATATTGTCCTTAGATATGAATTTCACCTAAAATAAATTAATATATATAGTCAAAATTTGTCAAAATAGTCTCTTAAATATAATAGTGGGGTCAAATCTTTTGCTAGATGGACCCATAAAATATTTCTCCTTGGATTTGAATAAATGCCCTCTAAAAAACAATGTATGACCTATTTGAATATGCTACACGATGATGCTCCAATGACTCTTATACCATGAAATAATTTACCTATGGAAATAACAACCCAAGATCTAGAGTCTAAAGGCTAATGAATATTACAATAGAAAGAGAGACACGATGAACATAGATAAATTGTATTATACTCAATATGAAATACTCAAAAGAAATAGATAATCAACTGATAATGAATGAGTATAATGTAGATGTGTTTGATTCTATAGGTAAGGCATGATAACTAGGACACAAGAAAGAGATAATGTATCACACATACTAGGTGGAATCACATATCCAAAAAAAGGTGGATCATCCTCTATTTTGAAATAAATTATGTGAAAACATTTGCAACAATGTGAGGATGATAAGTTATAAGCTCACTAAAAGTGGAGACAACACATTAAGTGGAAATACGATAGCAACTATCACCACCTAAAATGTAATTTCTCCTACACAATATCTAAAAATTAGTTGCAAACTCCTAAGTGTGTCATACAAAAACTACTATGCAATGCATTATCCTAAGTAAGATTATGTAAAGTTTAATTAATAATATTTAATTATATTAACACCGCTCATTAAGTGCAACTTAGGGGAATGGACTAAAGATCACACTTCTAGATGCCAATGCAATATGGTTCTAAGCTACTAGGACATGTTAGGAACCCTTGTATAATAATATAGATACATGAGTACATAAAACAAATATCAAAGAAGTATGAGAAGGGAAAAAAACCCCATATGAGGAAAAAGTTCCCTCCAAAAGAGAGGAGAGAGATGGATGCTCTAAGCTAAATGTAGAAGTTGGTCCATGAACACTGAACAATATTCCTCCCATTCGGAAGAAGAAATACCATATGTGTATGAGATGTGAATCTAATCCATATGAAGAAACCTTAATATGTATGGTGTCTCTGAAAGATACTCAAATGTCCTCATGTTGATACTGAAGGTTGACCCTTCCATGTCATTTGTACTAGTACACTTTTCTAAAAAAGGCAAGTCAAGATCTAATGAGGATTGATGTAGAAATTGTTCCAAAGACTCAAGTGGCTTCTCAAAAGATAAATAGACCTCCTTCAACTTGTTTTACATAAGGATGTACAATCATTTCAACCTAAAAAGACCAATCATGTGGAGATTGAATAAGAGTGACATATTTTTCCCTCACAACAAATCAAGAAGGATCATCCCCATCAAGGAGAATATGCATGTCATCAATGATGTCTCCCATATCTACAATGTACGATTCCACATACAAACTTGCAATGTTTTCAAAGTAGTCATCTCCTCAAATTGTATCTAGAAGAAAAGGTGTACCCAATTGTATTGAATTGTATGGGTCAATCACTATAAAATACATGCATGGAGATGTTAAAGCTTTGACCTTGTCCTTCAATTTTATGAAGAATACCCTAGAACTGAGCATGTTGAATCAAGTGTTTATCAAGCCCAACAAGGTCTAGTGGAAGAAGATGAAGAAGTATCCTCAACCATAACCGGACCCAAAAAAGAGGTAATCCTATGATTCGAGGTTGATGGAGTATCATCATTTGAGTCACTAACACCACTATCCACAATGTCTGAAGGATGAGGAGGAGCAGCGGATAAGCTAGGATAACTTTCCTCAAAGTGAATACTCTATTACAAGTAGCAGTTGTTGTTTCACCAAAATATCGACCTGTTAATGCCCATTACAACCACTTGACTTATAGAAGACATGAGAGGTTGTCAAACCATATCACAAATCCTGAAGGGGGATTTTGGCAATTAGTCCAATAATAACTCCTTAGCGTCACTTATGGGGATTCAAACATGTGACCAAGCTCTAATACTACTTTTTACAAGTAGCAACTATCATTTCTCTAAAAGATTAACCTAATATAGACCTATTAATGCTCAAAATAACCACTAGACATATAGAAGATACATGATTCTTTTCCTTCAGTATATCAAACAAATATGCAAGGCTGCTTTGAGGTTCTAGTGCATTACATTTATGTAGAGGTATGTGGTTCCAAGAATGGACAGCCAAATACTTTGAATCATTTTGCAACTGGTTTTATACAACACCAAGCCTCAAAATGAGTGACTCCATCCAAGGCTTTATGAAGAGATCAATTTTAGATGTGATTGGCACAAATTATAGCTCCTATCCAAAGAGATGGATCAAGATACCTAGCATGAATCATGATGCTATCCATTTTGTTAAGAGTTGTTCTCTTCCTTTCTATGACACCATTTTTTGGTGGAGCATATGCAACTAAAATTTAAAGAGATCAATCCCCTCAAGTGTACAAAATGAATCTTGAGATCACATATTCCCTTTCATTATTTTTTTAAATAACATTGACGACCTTTCCCTATTGATTCTCAACACAATCCTTTAACGTGACAAAAATTTCAAGCACTTCATGATTGTGACAAAGAAAATAAACCCATGTAAAGTGAGATTAGTCATCAATAAAGGTGAGGACATAAAAAATGTTCTTGATTGATGGCAGTAGAAAGGGTCTTGGTACATCACTATGAACCAAATTAAGAATAATTTATGCTCTCAAAGATTTCCCTTTTTAAAAATTCTCTTCTAGATGTTTTTCCATTGAACAACCCAAATATACAACCTCAAAAATATTGATTATTTTTGGTTTAGGTGTTTTCCTTCTTAAATTATAGTTAAAATTAACTCATAATTACTAGAATTAAGGATGAATGGGAACTAAGAGTTTGATAGATCTCTACTAAACAAGTGACATTCCTATGAATTTTAGGTGTTCTTTTAACTATAAATTAGGAAAGGAAACTAACATCTAAGCATAGCTATACAAAAAAGGCAGACAAAGATTCACCAAACTATTAAAAGCAAATTAGTTTGACACAAATTTCAATTCACTACTTGACATATTAAGAAAGGATAGGAGAATAATTAGTTCTAACATAGAACACAAAGTTTTTGATGTGATAAAATTAGTAACTATTTTTGGTAAAAAGAATCAAAAAGTATTATCATAACAAAAAATGTAACTCATTTAGAAAAGGATAATATGGAAAATATGCAACTTTGAACACATAAATTTCTATCTAATGATAGTTAAACAAAAATTCATGACACAAAGTTCAATTTAATTCACTATTGAAAAATGACTAAATTCTATGATTTTCTTCTTTAACCCCTATTTTTAGAAAAAATGGTCCTCTCCCAAGCAAAAGAGTTCCCCCTCTTTCTTTTGGCCTTTCTAAGGCCTATATACAAAAATAATAGAACTATTTTTAAAGAAAAAGTAACGGTCTTAAGAGTGATCGATATCAAGAAAGGAGATAAAAATAGAAATAGTTTCATCAACTCAAAATTTAAATAGGTAAATTTAATTCACTATTGAAAAATGACTAAATTCTATGATTTTCTTCTTTAACCCCTATTTTTAGAAAAAATGGTCCTCTCCCAACTCAAAATTTAAATAGGTAAATCAAACAGCCTTAAAGGACAGTATCTATATCATTTTCTAGCTACAATTCTATGAAAATCTAGTGAATCTCAGCGTGCTCTTCTTCTTCCAAGATGAAGACCACCATTCAGGATTTCACGTAGCTAATCCAATTCAAATCCGTTTGCATCATGGGCATAGGTTATTCCTCCCATTTTTCATTAGTCATAGTAAGTCCCATTCTGAGGAAGGTTCTTTGATTGTTTCTTTAAAGAAAATGAACTCAAAATCCAACCAACTTCCTTTGTAAACACGCTTATAATTTGATTTAATTCTCATTGGAAGACGATAATAATTCCTATCTAGAAAAAAATGTTTCCACCATAGTAATCTGATTCCACTACACTTCATCTTTTAAGAGGCTATAATTGGTGAGATCTGGAGGAATTTTGCATTGGAAAGAGAGCCTTATAATTCAGTAGGGAGTAAATAAATGGCTACCCTTAAGCATATCGGAGGATCCACGTACATTTTGAAAATTTGAAACTTTTCATATTTGGCTAATGAGATCATAAGACACAATATCTCGAAAGGGCTCTTTTTTGTTTGTAGATCGCATAAAACTGGAACTTTGGAACTAGGTCAGGGAGTCTTGTGTTTTCGGACTTCAAAGAAACCCTGATATCCCAATCATATAATGGACCCTAATTTGTGAACTAAATATGAGGTTTTCTTACTTCTAAAACTATTTTGGGAATTGACTAGGCTTTAGAAACTTATCTCCAATAGATTATACTATTTAAATGATCTACAAACTATTTAAACTTCTTCTAATTCTGTATACTCGAAAGAGTTAGTGAAAAATTTAAAATTGGTCATTTTTTAATTTAAGATAACAATATACTCTAATTGGGGATGTAGACAGAAGGAGAAAGATGATCCCACAAATCTTACATAAAGACCAACGCCTTAGCTATTAGGTTATAGAGTCAAGGAATTAAATGTTATAGGGAGTCTACTTATAGGGTTATGAGCCCCTTATAGTAAATGTAGGACGTTGATCCCATAAAATCATTAATGAGTTAGGAGAAAAATGATTTTTTGAAAAATAGTGGATGATATCCAGATGATGCAACTAAGAACAACTATCTTAAGATGACTATTTCGATGTTAGGTCTCAGAAAAAGGTAGTAATAAAATCTCCTAAATATGCACTTACATCCAAACAACCACTCTTCATCATAAATTTATGAATCATAACCTACCTCCTTCTCATCTCATGAATGGTTTCTGTAAAATGACCTAACCCAAAATTGATTGAATCTGCATCTAGTTTATATAGGGAAGGAATATAAACAAGGGTTGCAGGGCAGCTAAGTTCCTGCCAAAATTTGGAAGAACGGTTATGCCCTACCAAAATCTAAAATATTGTTTTAAAATATTGAAAGTAATAAGGTGGTATCAAATAAAGAGAAGTTGAGAATGACACAATTGTAGCTACTTCTCACCCTCTTAAGTCTTGAATATGAAAGTGGGAAGAGAGAAATGAATGTGGATATGTTCATGTGAGTGTTTGCAAGCGTTGTTTTATGGTCATGGCTGGGAGTTAGGGCGGCTGGGGATGAAGCCATAGCTGTGTAAAAGGTTGACACATCCCTTGAAACCAATTGCAAGTTGTAGATTGTAGAAGGATGAAGAACAAACCCCCGAAACCCTGAAATACCACTGGTAGTTTTGTAAGGCTACAATCAGATCCAAAGTGTGCAGCAAAAATAACTCCAAAGATGTAAGGTGGTTGGCTGTGATGAAAGCTGGTCTATGGGAGCTGGAAACAAGTGTAGAACAACAGCCCGCAAGGTATCAAACCCTCCCTACTATGGAACCTAAATATAAATCTTGTAAAAGATGGTCACTCCACCAAAACAAGAAATTAATATAATCAAACATCCCTTCCAAAGTGCCGCAACAACTCTGAAAGATGATGGCAACTTTATCCGAAAAAGCCATTCCAGAAACAATGACTATAAAATGCAAAATAACCTACCTTACAGTTGTGCTTACCATTCCAGAAACAATGACTATAAAATGCAAAATAGCTTTATCCGGAAAAGCCATTTAAGAAAAATAACCTATCTTATAGTTGTGCTTACTCTTGAAAGATGCGGTTAACAAATGCACTGGAAACTTGCCACGAACTCTCCAAATATTAGCTCAAACACAGCCTTTGTGTGGAGATGCCATTGACAGAAATTATGGTTTTGGTTCCCAATTGCAATAATTTTTTAAATTTCATCATAGTTTTTTAATTTTAAATGAAAATACCTAAGAAGCTATTAAAAGAATAAAGCATCTAGAATAAAAGGGATTCATAAATAGATAACCAATAAACTCTTCCCATAAACAATAGTTAGATTTAGCATACACAACAAGCTCATGTTGAAGGATTTTTGAGTAACTTTTACTGACAGTAAAAATGATGAATAGCTTGGAAATGATCTAATCAATGATTACCACAGAAAATTTGAGTCTCTTTCAGTGCTTTAGAATCTCCTTTTCTAGCCTTGAAGCCACTACAATGTGAGATCTTTTTAAAATTTATACCCTGACGGGGGTTTTAGTTGAAAAATACAGGACTACACTACACCTTAAAATAGGTCATGCTTCATTACAAAATTATGCAAAATGTCAACAGATTTTGTTAGGCTAGGCCTCTAAGGATTTGGACAAAGGTGACCACTATGTTGGGCAAGTTGTGAACAAAGAAGACTGACCTAGAAGAGGACATAGAAGATCATCGTTGAGGCTAATCTTGTAGTAACTTCTTTTCAACTGCAAGCACTCCTCAGAATCACACCACCTGCACCTGCAAAGCGATGGTTGAAAATATGATATTGATGTTTCTTTTGCATAAGTTGGGCAGAGAATTGTAGAATCTTTGTTTTGTTAAACTTCTCACAGATTGTAAGGAGACCTTGAGGAATCCAATTGAAAATTCAGAAGAGCGGATGGAGAAAACTTCCTAGATGGTTGAATATCTGCAAGGATGGCCATCTAACTCCCACTAGAGTGAAAACCAGTAACAGAGCTCTAGATGAGGTGAGAATGATCAAGATTTTGTAAAGGTGTTAAAAGCAAGATGATCCCCTACCAGTCCTTACAAAGTACTTTTGCAGAGAAGTTTTGATGGAAGCTGCACAATTTTGTATGTGAGAATTGTTGTCTGTAGATGTTTCAATTTGGGAGTATTGTATAGAACAAGATAGAAGATGATGATAGTTTGAGAACAAACTAAACTAAGTGTGCAGAATTATAATAAACCAACAGAATTTCCTTTGTTAATCCCAGATTCTCTTATTGTCATCTGTCTTTATTGCATGTTATGCTCAGTGATGCTTTCAAGCTATTTTGTAAAGAAGAAATCACCATGGATAAAAGAAACTATGTGAGACAGATAACCAAGCATTCATGTACAAATTTCTCTTACCTGTGTGCTTTTACCACATCCTGTCTACCCACAGATAATTGTAACAGATGAGTTCCTGAGTGCAGATGGAACAATTGTCTTCTTTTGGAAGGCGGGTAATTTCTTCGTAGTGGCCCATATTTTTGAGTGCATATGAGAAGTTTGTAAGCAGTCCCATTATTTCTTCATCTGAAAACTAATGTTCTGAGATGGCGGCATGTCAAATGAAAATGTTAGATGCAAGAAACAATTTATTCATTGTTTCCCCATTTCTTGACACGTATGCAAGAATGTGGAAACTTATATAAGGCACGTGGACTCTTTGCATGTTTAGGCTGGGAATGTTCGCCAGGCCCTTGCCAAAAATGCCAGCTGCTAAGGTCCTTTGCGAAGGAGAAAAACCCAACACATTTGCTTTGGTTTTCAATTACTAACTTATGAGTTTAAAATGGCACAAGCTGCTTCCTTTTGTCTACATACCTTACCAGCATCATCAAACTTTTCCATCAGTGCCTTGGCTTTGCCTGCTGTATAAAGTGCTCTCCCTAATTTATCTTCTTCTGCATTTCTTGCCCATTTTGTGGAGTTGACAATCAAGGAAGATTTTATTTTGTGCAGGCAAGTACATATGATGTCTGCCAATAAACATTCTATCCCTTTTAATAGTACATTTATATCCATATTAAAGTTACAGTCAATACTTTCACATAATTTGTAAACTGTTGTGGCTGCTGCTACTTCCTTCCAATCTATGGAATCATTACCTCCTGTTCCATCCCAAGTGCATCTTGGTTCAGCTGCCCTGTAATCATTTGAATTGACTGTTTGCATAGGGATGTCGATCTCTTCTACTTCATAAATGTTTGCATCTGTTTCCCAATCTTCCACCATATCTTGTTGGGAGTGAGCTGCACATAATTTATAGAGTACCACGATATAGCTAGTTAGAAAATACATAAACTGATAGATTTCGCGGAACAAACACTCTGATCAGTTGTTTTGTAATACAGAAAGGATGACCCTGCATTCTCTTCTATTCTAATTAACAAACTTCTTTATTTTCTCTATTTCTTCTAGAGAATTTTATAAAGCCGAAAAAACTGTTACCTTCAAGTTTATGGCCTGTGGATAGATCTGCCTTTTTTTCACTTTCCATTGCAAGTTCTTTTATTACTGCAGGAGGAATAAAAGTAGTAGCATAAGCAAATTTTTTTGTGGGAAGACTATCTTTCAATGTGTAAAAGAATCTATCAGCTGCATCGTCCATGATTCCATCTGCTTCTAAATCAGTCTTCTCAACAAAATCTATAACTTCCCATGCTTGAGAGTAGACCTCCAAGCAATTTTTACTGATTTGTGGAGAGATTTTGATGCCTAAACTTGCCATATTTTTTAGTGCATGTGAGAAGTTTGTAAGCAGTCCCATTATTTCTTCATCTGCAAACTATTGTTCTGAGATGGCGGCATGTCAAATGAAAATATTAGATGCAAGAAAGAATTTATTCATTGTTTCCCCTATTTCGTGACATGTATTCAAGAATGTGGAAACTTATATAAGGCATGTGGACTCTTTGCATGTTTAGGCTGGGAATGTACGCCAGGCCCTTGCCAGAAATGCCAGCTGCTAAGGTCCTCTGCGAAGGAGAAAAACCCAACACATTTGCTTTGGTTTTCAGTCCTTCTCTTGCATTGTAAACTGTAACTTTAATTTAGATCCTTATTTCCAGAAAGACGCAATTCTAGACATTTAAAATTAAGAGTACATGGGCCTTAATCCCCAATAGAGTCATAAAAAATCTATTGGTTTAGGATTTTTTGCTTCTTAAATTACTCTTTAAATTGACTCATGATGCCTGAAATAAAGGACAAATGAGAAATAATAGTTAAAGAAGTATCTGTTAAATAGGTGACCTTCCTCTAGGTTTTAGAGGTACAAATCCCTCTTCTGATAAAATTGGGGTTTTCTAGGGTGTTCTTTTAAACAAAATGTAGGAAAGGAAACTAACATCTGAGGATAGCTCTATAAAATTTGTGAAGACTGATTTGTGTAACACTTAAAATAAAATGAGTTTCACATAAATTTCATTTCACTACACGACATACTAAGAAAGAACATGGGAAGAATTCATTCTGACTTAGAACACAAAGTTTTTGATCTGATAATATTATTAACCATTTTCAATAAAATGTATCATAAAGTATTGTCATAACACAAAGTATAACTCATAGTAAAGGAAAATATGGAAAAAACACGGCTTTAAACACATACATTTCACTCTAATGATACTTAAAGAGACATTCATGACACAAATTGTGATTTATTTCACTATTGAAAATGACTTTATTCCAAGTTTTTCTTCTTTATCTCCCTTTTTTCTTAAAAATGGTCGTCTCCCCAAAAAAGAGTTTTTCCCCTTTGTTTTGGCCTTTCTAAGGCCTATATATTAAAAAAGAATAGAAATTTTTTTAAAAGAAAAAATAATGGTATTGAAAGTGAGTAGTGTTAAAAAAGGGGCTAAAACTAGATATAGTTTCATGAACTCAAAAATTACTAATTTCCAAGATTCTATGTATGCTAAAACATGAAAATAAAATAGCCCTAAAGTGTACGATCTCTACCATCTTCCCACTGCGATTATATGAAAAATTGGTAAATCCTAGTGTGCTCTTCCTCTTCTTCCAAGAAAAATACCACCATCCGATATTTTGCATACCTAGTCTTCTCCTTTCATGCCACAAAATCCAATTCAGAAATAATGTTGAGCTGGTTAGGCCAATTCAAATTTGGTTGCACTACAAGAACAAGTTCTTCCTCCCATTCTTTGTTAGTCTCATGAAGTCCCCTTTTGAAAAAGTTTCTTTGATTATTGCTACAAAGAAAATGATCTCAAAAATTCCACCAACATCTTTTGTAAACAAGCTTCTAAGCTCTTTATGGGAAAATATTGAAAATACCTTGATGGGGGTTGTTTCTATAAGCTCTTTATGGAACAGGGACACCCAAGAGGCTCCAAAATTTGGAACAATATCCTTAGGAATAAAATTATTCTAGAAAAAGGGACTATATGGCAATTGGGCAATGGCAGGGACATTAGGTTTTGGGAGGACCCATGGTTACCTGATGGTATTCTTGCCTCCACTTGTTTCTCCCAATTAAGAAACATTCTTAGCCATGGGTGGGCAGCCTAGTCTCGAACATCATAATCAATTGCAAATGGATCAATATTATCCCTTTCCTAAGGGATTGACTGGATCTTCTCAATCTGGCTACCAACCTCAATACCTTGATCCACTCTATCTACATTCCCCTATTTGACAAGCCCAACAGACTCCTATGGCATCATTCCCAACATGGTGGCTTCAGGGTAAAATTAGCTTATAATCAGCTCACCACGAAAATTGCTAACACTACCTACTGGATGAAGGTATGGAAACCACAACTTATCCCTAAGGTCAACTTCTTCTGGTGGAGTTTACTTCATGGTAAGATTCTAACTCTAGAAAACCTCACCAAGAGGGGCTCCAGTCTTGCTAATAGGTGTTGCCTATGTAAAAAAGAGGACGAAAGCATAAATCACTTATTTATTCATTGTGATTTTGTAACCGAGGTTTGGTAGCAGATTTTGACCCATCTCTGCATCCATTAGGTCCCTAATAGGGATATTCATGATTGGTTCCAAAAATGGCTCTCTCTTTCCCACCACCCTTTGGTAAAGCTCATTTGGAATCAGGCTTTGCCCATTTTTTGTTGGTCCCTCTAGAAGGAATGCAATAACAGGATTTTCAGAGATACTGAATTGAATAGCATGACGATGTTCCAACTTGGGTTCAAATTACTTCAAGAAAGCTTACTTGTCACCCACTGGAAGACTCCAAGCCTCCCACCTTCTACTTGGGACCACAAAATTTCCATGAACTAGGGCATGGATAAGGGTTTTGCCAAATTTGATAACACCAAGGTTGTTGTTCGTAATGCCATTGTCTGGACTCCTCCCTGTGCTACATGGCACAAACTAAATTTTGATGGCTCGGTCCATAATCAGCTCCAAGCTAGTGGTGGTTTCATCCGTGATCACAATGGCTTCTTAGTGGCGGCCTGTGTTGGACCCCTACATAACCATACTGTCAACCAAGCTGAGGGTATGGCTCTCCTCTAGGGGTTGAGATTTTCCATCTCCATGGGTTGCACCAACATTGCTATCGAAGGAGACTCCAAAACCATAATTGATGTTTCTAGGGTTATCTATAATGCTGGCTAGAAAGTGGATAGTATTGTTAGTGACATACAAGATAGTATGGATCA
Source organism: Chamaecyparis obtusa (assembly GCA_027943335.1). NCBI lineage: Eukaryota > Viridiplantae > Streptophyta > Pinopsida > Cupressales > Cupressaceae > Chamaecyparis > Chamaecyparis obtusa. The sequence continues at coordinate 117,783 of BSBK01012891.1, read as the reverse complement.
TACACACAGGGTTACTATCATGCATATCTATGAAGAAGGAAATGTGGTTGTTGACGCCATGGCTTCTACCAATTTTCATCTAGATAGGCTTCGGTGTTGGAGAGTTGTTAGTTAGCTTCATCATAATACTCAGGCCCTACTTAGGCAAGAAATGAGAGAATTAGAATTTGAATCTTATGAAATTTAAAAAGGGAAGCTTGAGTGGGACACCTTGTGGTGGGGTTGGGTGCCAGCACATTTTTGTGACCCCTATCACAACTTCTTTTGCTTTGCACATGGCTCACTATGACCATAATTTAAATTTTGAAAGAGGTCTAATGTGGCATATGGGCACAAGACTTCCTTTAAATGGCCATCATTTCTTTAAATGGGATCTTTGCAAAAGTAAATCTCCGAAGGTTGTCAAGATATACAATGCGGATTTTTCTGATGATATTTATGGGTTATCATGTACTTCCCATGTTTTAACCTCGGTGGCATCCACAGAAAGGCTTTACGATTCCCAAGATAATCAAAGCCTTAATTACTCTCTATGGCTTGATACGACTTCAAATCCCTTGTCTAGTTTTCTTTTTGTCATTCACAACTATTGTTCTGTGATTTTTCGAAGAGCCAAATCTAGTGCGAGAGTTTCTTCCTCTGGTCTTCCTCTAGTTTCTGGGTTTTTTAGTTGGTGGCTTAGGGGAAAGAATATGGCTGGACATAGGAAAAGAATTGAGCCTAACATAATTGAGTAGGAATTCTCCTCTGATCCCATGGTTACGTATTTTTTCAAGGAGGGTAGTCCTGCCTTTCATGGAATGCCTCGAGGGTCATGATGAAATGATCTCCAAATAGGTTGCCAAAACCTAGAATGAAAGGCAAGTCACCATAAATGGCATCACCTTCCAAATCAATGAAGAGGTCATTAGCCAGGCTACGGGAATGCTGACGACGGGAAGGAAATGGAAAAAAATGCTAAGACTAAAGTGAAGTCAGAGTTTGTGCAATTCTTCAAGGATGAAGCTACCCCTTCTTTGCTAAATGGTGGCTACAACGTTTCTGAGCTCCAAGAGTTCTGGCCTAAGATGTGCAAGCTGGTGATGAAATATGTCACATTGGAGGGTTGGTTTGGTACATTTTTAACTATCATCTCCCCTTTTTAAACCATTTTTAGCATAAGTTGTTAATTTCCTTCCCCTTTTACCTTCTGCATTCATTGGAGGCTAATGTGAAGGCTATGAATGAGGCCATATCCCTTGGGAAAACTCCCGTCTATCTCCACTAGGGCCTTATCCTTCACTTATACAATTTCCACCATGCCCTATGCCCATCTCCACCTCTGCAGGTTTCCCACACCTCTCACCAACCTGTGTCACATTTGATTTCCCTCAACCAAGGTTTCCCCACCCCTCCTGGGTCTAAAGGCGGTATGACTCCTTCTTCAAGCCCTAAGTCTTCTGACTTCCAACCCACACCTACCTCTTAGAAGCACACCTTGGGCCCTGGAGACAACTCTCAACCCCCTCCCAAGAAACGTAAAAAGATAATTATTAATCTGGACTGCCCTAGACCTCTGAGTCGCAACCCACCTCTACCCGTCACTCCTCCCACCTTGCTAAAGAGTAGGGGAAATGAGCTATTAGAGAGCTCTTGAGTTGAGAATATGCTTCTATCCAGGAGGATGCTTCAGTGGGCTCTCCCAGTAAAGAGGGCTCTAGCAATGAGACTAAAAAGGTGGATATCAAGCTGGATGTGGACATCCAAACCAATGTGGCTGAGGAGGAGGTGAAGGAAAAAGACCCCGGTGGAGATAAAGAGCATACTGGAAGTGGCCTGATGGGAAAAATTAAGTACTAGTTCACCTCTATGGAGAATATGGTATCTAAAATAAATCAGGACTTGGAAGCTACCAACAAGCACCTGTCAGATGTTAGTAAGTTTGTGCTAAAGGTGATGTATGCATCCGCCACTACTCTCTGCCTCCTCAATGAAAAATCCTCGGAGGATAAGGACATTGTTAAAGGTAACCATAAATTGTTTAATTTCCTGAGTGAAGAGTAGGCTGACCTTTTTTTGTCGAAGCACTTATGGGATGGAAAATAGCTCTATGGTTATTTGTGAACAAGAGGGTGGAGAATGCTGATGTTTCCTCTCCTCTTTTTTGGTTAAATTTAGTTAATTTTCTTATGCTCAAAACTTTGAATTTGGCTTTTAGCCCTACGTGGCACCTAGTTTGGTTTAAGTTGAACAATTTCAAAACTATTTTGTGGATGTGTGATACTCTATGAATGTGGTGGTTTACTCTTTGCTATTTTTTGTTTTTGATCATGGTAGATTTTCTTGCTTCAATGTTGCTCTCTATGGTCAATTAATTTTCTATTAGTTCACATAGTTAGCCTCTTTGTCCCATGGGTCAACACCCTTTTGCTACTACTTTTATCAAAAAAAAGCTTCTAAGCTCATTTAATTTTTGATGGAAGATGATAATAATTATTGTCTATAAAAATGTGTTGCCACCTCAGTAATTTTATTCAACTGCACTTCAACATTAAAGATTTTATACATTACAAGATTCAAAGGGATTTTTCATAGAGAATCAAGCCTTATAGTTCAATCAGGTGTAAATAAATGGATACCCTAAAGCATATCAGATAATCGCATGACTTTTTTAAATTTTGAACCTTTTTATATTTGGCTACTGAGATCATAAGACCTGATCTCCAAATAAGGCTCATTTTTGTTAGCAGCTAACATAAAACTAGAAACTTAGAAGTAGGTTGAGGAGTCTTGTGGCTCTGGACTTTAAATAAATCATGCAATATATCTTTATCATACAGTGGACCTTAATTTCTTTGGACTTTATCACTTCCACTAATTGGTTCTGGCCCCAATTTATCAACTAAATCAAAGCTTTTCTTACTTATGGAATTAGGTTGAGAATGACTAAGGTTTATAAACTTATCTCCAAAATCTTGGTCTATTTAAATAATATGAAAATTATTTGAACTTCTTTTGATTCTATATACTCAAAATATTCAATAAAAAGTTTTAAATTGGCCATTTTAAAATTTAGGGTAACAATTGTAGGTAGACCTTTGAGAATGTTCTTGATGCTAAGCTATAGAAGATAGGAGTAGTTGATATGTCCAACCCACTCATGACATAACTTGCTTTGTGAATTTGAATGTGTCAATAAGGATGTAGGAGAAAGGAACAAAGTGGGATAATGAGTAAATCCTTGTGTTATTATTTATGTTTCCCACTGCAACCAAAATATCATCCTTAATATTTTTCACCACAACTGAATTAGGAAGGAAGTCAACTTTATTTTCACTTCCATAGTCAGTGATTTGGTAAATTAAAATAATTTTTTTGTTCAAGTTAGGAACATAGAGAACACCTTTTAATGTTCCATTATCCATATCAATCAAACCTTTCCTTCAACTTCTACTTGTGTATCATATCCTACAAATATGTGAGGTACCTTAGATGTCCCTAATGATTAAAAATGGTCCTTTGAAGAACCTATATGGTGAGTGGTTTCCTATTCAAGTATCCATTATTTTAAATAACTTTTAGTTTACAAAAATTATTTTCATTTTTCCTTTGAAGTGGAGTGTGATGAATCTTTCCCTTTGTAGGCATTTGGCTAATCAATGTTGTTCCTCTTTATAATATCCTTCAACTCATCAATAGGCTTAGTGAGAAAATGATTCTCATAATGATTATTATTATCGCAATAGGCACAAGGTGTTATATCCTTCTTAAAATGATTTCCCTTCTCGTTGGAATTTGAATAATTGTCTTGTTGTATGGAGGAATATTTTTTTCTCTTAGATCATGATTTTGGCTTTCATTGTTTTTTCTTCTTGTTGGAACCTTTTCCTTGATTCCCTTCATATTCTACAAAATCCTTGGACTTTGAAGACTTGAGAATCCCCATGCTTATCAACTTTGATTTCTCTACCATAAACATCTATGTGAAGACATATGATGAAGGCATGGTATATTAAGTACCCATGGTAGATTTATGGGTAAGGAAACTAGAAATAAATGTTGCATATTCTAATAGAAGGTTGTCTAAAAAATGTAATATCATCTTTACATCCTTTTTTTATTCCATAATGTTTAATATTTTTACTTATCTCATGTGACTTAGTGATGTAATCTTGGTTTGTGTCAAAATTATTGGGATCCAAATTCATGAGATCATTGGAAATATTGTATCCCCTAGCCTCATCAACTTAGCCATATGAACTATAGAATTTATCCCATGCCTCCTTAACTATTTAACATTGGTCAATGTGGAAGATAAGGTCATCTAATACATACTTTCTTAAAGTTCCAAGAGCCATAATTTTTTTAACAATGCATTCTAATTGAGCATTAGGATTAACTTTAGGATGAATTAGTGTAACTATGGTTCCATTAAAAAATTGAATTAAATACTTTTCCATCATCTTATTCCATGCTTTAAGTTCCCATGATGCATAGTTAGGTGGATTTCAAAGGGAACATTTTGGAGAGAGAATGATGAAAAAGGAAAAGAGCACAAGAGACAAAGATATATCGTCAGACAAGACGCTCTATCAACCACTCAATCAAAGAACACACACCAAAAGAAAATTTTTGCACTTTATATAAAGTGTGTGTAAAATTTCCACTTGCTAAGCAAGAGCTAACCAGACTTTTAATTTTTATGATTACAACTATCTTTTTGAGGCCAAATTAGACTAAAAATAATATTTCTAAGGATCAAATTGAAATCCTAAAATTAGAATGATTATAAATATCCAGAAAAGACCTAGATATGAAATTTATATTTCTACCTCTAATGGCTACACATTTATAGTAGATCTAAAAATAAGACAAAAAATTATACCTTTTCAAAAAAATGGAGCCTGAAAATGTGTTTGTATGAGCTCAAATGAAGCCCAAAAAGTTGTAGAATCAAGGATTATATAGGTACATGTTGTGAGGTTTCACAACATCGCCCCAATTCTTGGGGACCCCCCATTTTGAACTTCGATCCCTTGTCTCCCCTCCCAGTTTGAACCGATGCCTTCGGCAAGTCTTTGATCCCAGTGAATTGGTGAGCTAATAATTTGTAGTGCGGGCCTTGGTTGGTCTGGATTTTAGTCATTTGATGGAGGATGTTTATGGTTTTCAATAATTTTCATTGTGTAGTTGAATTTTAATTGCAAATGATATAATTTTAAAATCAATAAGGCTTTTCAATTAGATTTCAAATCGGATTTTCATTTTAAATTGAGAACGAAAATGGATATCATGATTGCATTTCGAAACTGAAAATATGTGCAATGATCAATTATCTTTCGAAAGTAAAATCAAATATTGGCAAGAAATTTAAAATTTCTTTAACAGCCCTTGTTCATTTTCGATTTAAACTTAGTTTTGAAAATATTTGCCATGACTTTTGTTTTGAATTTAGAAACTTCATTAATTAGGCAAATACTAATTGATTTTGAAACACTTTGCAAATATTTGAGGGGCAATTTTCAAATTTATTGGAGCTATCATGAGAGAAATAAATACAAATCTGAGCCTTTCTTTTAAATTTTAGAAAATTCCTTGCACTCTTTCGCAATTTTCAAAATAATAAGAGGCCATATATTTTATTTTAAAATTTTAGGGGCCTTTGGAATTTAAAATTGAGCCTTATATATTTAATTTGGGCCCAGCCCATACCATTTTCAAAATTTATGGAAGACTTGTTTAAGATTTTTGAAAATTGTTGGTATTTTTGCAAAGTCGGCTCAGATTTGTGCGCATTTTAATTTATTTATTTTACTCTTTGTGGCAGGTCGGCCCTAATAATGAGGGCTGGGTGTTGGGTATAAAGGAGAGGCTTCTCCCCTCATTCTCACCATCCAAACATCATTTCTTCTCTGCCCTCAAGGCTAGCGAGTTTTGAAGGGGTATTAGGCAGCGAAATTGCAAGGGGAAGACTTTCGAAAATGCAATAAAAGTCAAGCATTTCCAAAATTTGTCTAGGGCCAAACATTTTTGATTTTGGAGGCCAAGTATTCTCAGAATTTTTGGATTTGAAGGGCAGAATTATTTTTGGATTTTAGAGGGTGGATTTGGGACAGTTGGAGGGTAGAATCAAAGCCCTATGATCACTTGATTAGCAGCGATTTACATTTAGAGCAGTGGCAGCCCTGTTTGGTAGTGGGCCTGGGCAAATTTTAAGGTGTTTTGAGAGTGTTTGTGGGCAGATTTGAGGCCCTGGAATCAGTAATTTTATTGAGGGAAGGAGCAGAGACTGATTGGGGATGTTTGAGGGCCTCTTTCCACATGCCGTAGGCCTCTAAATCCGAATTTTGAGGGCATTATATTGGCAATTTTTCCCAAATCCGAAAATTCAAGATGTTGCAAGATGGCTTAGTCATTTCCAGAATTTTGAGGGCAATTTTATCAAAGCATAAGGTTCATATTTTTCATTGTTGTGTACAATTCCGGGAGATCAAGAGGAAGTTATCAAGCCAAAGAAAACCGGTGAGTGGCCTATCTTTTCCTCTCTCTTTAATTTCTTTCATTTCATTGGTGCTAGTTTAGGTGTTGAAAACTAATTTCAAGAATAGAGTTAGGTGTTTGGTTAGTAGGTTGATTACTCGATTGTCTTGATTGGAATTTTTTTCTCAAGTTCTTGCTTACATTCCATCATTGCATTTCATCGTAGGAAGAAGATTGGAGTGATAAGTGTAGTCCATCTTAAGGCAAAGGCGGGGAGTGATAAGTGTAGTATTCCACCCCTAGGAAGGAGAATTGGAGTGATAAGTGTAGTCCATCTTAAGGCAAAGGTGGGGAGTGATAAGTGTAGTTTGCATCATTGCATTTCATTTTAGGGAGAAGATTGGAGTGATAAGTGTAGTCCATCTTAAGGTAATGGCGGGGAGTGATAAGTGTAGTATTCCATCTTATAGGTGAAGTTTGGAGTGATAAGTGTAGTTCCACCTTCATTGTAGAAAAGGCGGGGAGTGATAAGTGTTTAGGATGAATGATGCCAATGCAAGCAAGTGACCCAAAAGAATTAATGCTGAAATAGGAGATAAGGAAGTCATGATACCCAATTCCAACTTCCTCTCAAAATTGAAATATGTTGGAGACACCAACATTGGTACCCTTGACTTGATTCAATTAAGACGAGAGGTTGAGAGACAACTAGTCCCCTATGGCAAGGATCAAACAGTATGGATTTGTGCAAGGAAGTGTTCAGTCTGCCCCAGCAACAGACATGATACAACAGAATTGGTTACATCAAGTCATCAAGGCTCACAAAATCAGATTGCAAATCAGAGTGCAGCGACCTCATCGTGCTTCTCAGTTGGATCCCAGGCTATGCAAAAGGTAGACAATTTGATCCTTGGATGTTTTGTTTTATTGAAGAGATTGAGAATGGTAAAGGAAAATTGATTGGATTAGGATCATTAGCATGAATTTGGAGTTGCAACTTAGATAGTACAAAATTAGGGGCAAATCTACATGGGGTCCTACTTCTTCAATTTGAATGCAAGACTATTAGTGATGCTTTGCCAGTCAAACCAAATCCAATTTTGGGGAGATGCATTGCACCACTATGGTTGAGGTAGATGCTTATGTAAAGGGGTGAGGTTGTGGCAGTTCAAACAGTTGAAGATATCCAAGGGTTAACCAAAGAGGAAAGTGATTGAGAGGTTGAGAGGGTCAAGTTTGATTTTAGGGTGGTGGCCAAGACCAAGGCTCTTAAATTGCACAAGGTCCACATCCAGGCAAGCAACCAAGGTCAAGGAAAGATTACCTCAAGTGCATGGAGACCTCACCCTTTCGAGGTCAGGACATCAAGTACAAGCAAGTTCAAGTGGTGGTGAGAAAATTTCTAAGGACAAGCTCAAGCATCCAAAGCTTCATCTCATCTCAAGGATTAATGAACTTTATAAGACAAGGTTGATGAGGTGGCAATTTCATGTGCATGCAATCAAATCATGCCAAGTGTCCTATGTTCTCATTAGTTGACAGATTATTGTAATTTTCTCATTGGCCCACAAAGTTGGTGCCCTCATGTAATTGGTTGAAAGATGGTAACTCTAATTAGGGTTTGTAAGGTTTAATCTTGGCCCTTGATTTTGCCTCTTAATCTTGGCCACTCGTTGTAATTTTGAGCCTCTATATAAGGCCATTTGTTCTCATTTGTAAAGAGAGTTATCTTGGAGAAATTGTTGCCAAAATACTATCAAAATTGTTCTCTATTCATTGTTGTGACTTGCATGGTAGATATACATGATCATTTTGGTGTATTTGCATGGTTCTTCTCATCTCTCAAATTGAAATAGGATTTTATTTCATGTTGTTAGAATAGAAGTAGATGGCTAGTTGTATGGTGATATTGGTAAATGTTTGATAGGGATCTATATACTAGGCCACTAGCATCCTAGTGGCTTGTTAGGAAGCCTTGTGTGGTAATCTAGTCCAATTGCTCCCAAGTTCTACTTCCATTTCATCTTTCCACTTGTACTTCAAGTTGGGTTGGAAGATAGGTGTTAGTGTGAAAATCTTAATTGTTTCCCTTAGAATCATTGCACCAATGGAGGTAGCGCCGCTGGCAAGCTTTCATTGGGTTGATCCCCGTCCATTTTCCAATCTTTCCATTCCATAGGAGTAGTAGTAAAGCAATCAGTAGTTCAGTAGTTGAAGTTGAGAAGTTGAAGTTCGAAAGTTTGAAGAGCAAAGCTAGAAGTGAAATAAATTAGTTTGATGAGCAAAGTTGGAAATGATATAAAAGAAGAAAGTTATCTCATCATCATCATAGCGAAAGTTTGACATCCTCAAGTGAACAACGTAAGCCTGCCAAAGTGATTAACTAGCAAATCACATTTATATAACTAAGTTAGTATCCACAGGTAAAAGGAACCTTGGAGTATCTTATATACTTTTCAAGAGAGGGTTGAGTGTTTGGTACGCTGTATCAAGTATTTCAATTGCTATATGTTATGTAGTGGTACAAAACTCACATCAATAGTACACTCATAAAAAAATTAGAATTGTGAAACATTTATCCACAAAAATTTAAAAATAACACAACCACAAAAAAAATCATGATTTTCAATTCCAATTCAAAAAATATTTACCTAAAAATGTAGTCCTGATGAACAAGTTATGGGTCTCCAAATTTGGACTGCAAATCTAAAAATGCAAATGTTGAGGGGGTCTTCAAAATAAAAAATATATGATATCAATAGAATATTGCATTAAATTGACAAATCAAATGACCATGATAGTCAGCGTATGTGATTAAATTTGACGTCTAAATGGTCATCGTAGAAAGAAAAAAAATGACCTCATCTCTACTACTAATGTGGCACTAACATCTCATGCTGATTGTATGCTAACAAGATTGTTGATGTGGCTGGTACAAGATGACCCAATACAATTTCTAATTCTATGTGTTTTTCTAATCATGGATGAATCATAATGAGCTGGTTGCATGTCTATGGGACATGCAAGGGGCGACAAGAGAGAGGATTCTAGTGGATAAGGTCACCTATAGAGGAACAATAGTGGAGGGATGACACTAGGAAGGAGTGGGGGCACTTGTTGTGGCCTCATTTGAATGGTGGGACTTGTTTAGTCCCATGTGAATGAGAGCATATATTATTTCTTTTTTGATGCATTGCATGAGTGGTGGATGTTTTTAGTTATTGTGACTGGTACCAAAGGTAATTTTTGTTTGGGTTTTTGCTATTGGTACAAAATGTTCATTCTCAAATCTATGCATTGGAAAAATCTTGAAAAAATAGTCTCTTGCAAAAATATAAAGGAGTCTGTAGAGCCCAATAATTTTTTTTAAAAAGAACAATATAGACTAACCTAATTTACAAAAAAATATAATTACCTCATATTTGAGTTTTGCCAAAAATAGGCAAATTTATAGTCAAAATTCATCAAAATACCTCTTAAACATAATGGTAAGGTTACATCTTTCTCTAGACACTCTATCAAAATATTTCTCCCAAAATTTGAATACATGCCCTCCAACAAATGAAGCAAGATCTCTCTAAATAGTCTAGACAATTGAACTCTAATGGATTTGATAAGATGTAAGGATTTCTCAAGATAGACAAAATGGACAAGAATAAAACTATATTCTCCTTAATATAGAATACTAAACTACATTATATAATCAACTGATAATGATTGATTACAATATAGATGTGTCTGCTTATATCTAGGTAAGGTATGATAAATAGGAGATAAGAAAGATATAACTTATCACCCACACTAGGTGGAAGCACATATCCACTAAAGGTAGATCATCCTCCATTGTACAATCTAGTATGTCCAAACATCTACAACAATGGGGGGATTATAAGTGCACTAAATGTGGAGACTACATATAAACTGGAAATGTGAGAACAACTATCACCACCTAATGTGAAATTTCTCCTACACCATGTGAAAAACATAGATGCAAACTCGTAAGTGTCTCATGTTCAAACTACAATGCGATGAATTATCTTAAGTATGATTAAGTAAAGTAAAATTAGTAATATTTAATTATACCAATGGAATGTAAACCAAAGATCCTAGTTATATCTATCTAGATGATCACTTGATACATAATTTGATCACATTCATCACGTTTAGTTTGGTAGATTGATTAAGTGCTTCTCCCCTTAGGCCATTACATTAAGAATCCTTAAGACATGAAATCTCATGATCTCTTGAGCTCTCATTTTACATGTCACGTTAAGCCATACATACTCATGAAAATATTGTAATATATCTGGTTTGGAATCAATGATGCAGGAGCATCCTCAGTTCTTGGAAATTTTGCATCAAACAAAAATATTTCCTTTTAGTTTGCTTGTAGTTTGTTCCCATTATTCAATTTTAGTGTTTTGGTTGGCAATCCTTCTAGTTGGAATCTTGGGTGATGCAAACCTTCTGGCATGTTTTGGATATCATGGCAAATCTATGTTTGGGTTCACATCCCAATCCATTATTTCTATGTGGATATTTCTTAATTTTTGGTTTAGACCTATATTTGTTCTTCATGTTATAGCTAAATCTGATTTCTTGGATCTTGTGAAGCTTTTTGGTTGCTTGTGGATATAATTGGAACATTATTTGATGATATAATACTTCTGTCCAACCCCCTTTTGTGGTCATGCTTCTCTCTATATTAATTTGGATATATTCCTTAATGATATAAGTCATGTCCTATTTATTGTAATACATTTTCTTCTTCTCGGTGAATGTGGTCTCCATGTCTGACTTGAGGCTTGTGATCTTGTATTTATCATGGCTTTGGTTCCTTAGGTAGCTCGCAGTAGTTAGAATTTGATAAATTAGGATCCATTATGGATTTGGCTTTATGTTTGTAAATAGGCATATGTGCCATAGAATGTAAGCTAGCATGTAGGTAGGCATGTATGATGTAAATATTGAGTATTTGATAATATGATGGCCTGCGAGGCATGTTTATTGTTCATTTCTGAGTTATTATTGTTCTTAGTTGGTTGTTTTTTCTATGTTCAATCTTGCTTCATGGTTGGACCATCTCCATTGGGGAAATGATGTCCATGACTACGTTAGATGGAATCAGAGAGAGATTCATTCCTGTGATTGAAAATATGAGTTCCTAAGTTGGTGAATCTGTGGATTTCATGGTTGTGGGGTGGCAGAAAGTGGATCTAAACCACACTAATAGAGGACTTGTGTGAGTTAGTCAGGAAGATATTTATTGCGAAATTGTTGATTCGGTATGAGTTATTGAGGCATCTCGTGGGTGAAAGTATTATCGAATGGAAGTAAGTTGCAAGTGTTCTTGATAGATTGTCGAAGGAAAGGAAATCAAATTCTTACAATCACATCACCGAGCCGAGGAAGCTTCACCATGGATTGGGAGATATTTCGCTAAGGAAGATACACCCTAGATGGCTAAAGAATATGATGGATGACTTTAGAGTTGATATGAGAAATGAAATGAAAGATTCATTCGGTGGTATACATGCTAGATAATTGAAACTTTTGGAAGGGTATTTTCTAGATAAGATTTCATTAATGATGGATTAGATGAAGTTGAAGATGCTGAGTTGGAACTTACCAATCAAGAGGTCTATCATTTGGCCTATGAGAAGGATTATTCAAAGGAGGAAAAAGAAAGTTAGGATTTTTTATGAGGATGAGGTAAAATCAATTGTAAATTTTTTGACACTAGGTATGAATTAAATTTCTAAGGATAAGGTAGATGTGGTTATCAATGAGTTTCATAATCAGTTTATTGGATCTGATAAACAATTTAAGGTATGTCTTGTTGTTGAGGGTGACAAAGAGGTTGTTGGTGTTAATTATGTTGACATAGTTGAGGAAGGAAATGAATTTTATTTGGTTGAATCTAATAACCTAATTAGGTTATCTAATGAGTGAAATGTTGTTGAGGTCAGTAGTGATGGTATTTTTGTTGATGGTATTTTTTATCAGTATCAGAGGGTTTTGGATAGGATTTTCAATTTGAGTGTTTTGGTTGGTCATCCTTCTAGTTGGAATCTTGCCTCATGTGAACCTTATGGTGTGTTTGCAATATCATGATAAATTTATGTATGGGTTCACATCCCAATCTATTCTTTCTTGGTGGAGATTTCTTAAAGTTTGGTTTGGACCTATATCAGTTCTTCATGTTATGGCTATATCCATGTTGTTGGATCTTGTGAAGCTTTCCTATTACTTTCAGATCTGATTGGCACATTATTTGATAATATTATTCTCTTGGCTAACCTCCTTGTGTGATCACAATTTATTCCATATTAATTTGGAAGTGTTCCTTGATGATATACATCCATATTACTAGAGAATGTGATCTCCTTGACCAACTTGAGGCTTTCAATCTTGTATATATTGTGGCTTTGGTTCCTTAGTTAGGTAGCTCTCAATAGTTAGACATGGAGAGGTTAGCATATAGTATGGATGTATATTTTTGTATTTAATCAGGCATGTGTTCCTTAGAATATAAAATAGCATGAATGTAGGCATGTATGATGTAAATATTGATTATCTAAATAATACAAAGGCCTGCAAGGCATGTTTATTGTTTATTGATGAGTAATTGTTGTTCTAAGTTGGTTGTTTCTATTGTTTTGACTCTTTCTCCATAGTTGGTCCATCTCTATTGTGGAAAATTTGGCCATGACTGCGTCAATCTACCATCTTTATCAATGTGTGTGCTCTCCTTAAAAATTTCATTTATCAATTGTATATTATGCCATTTACAGTGAAGGGATTAAGGGTATTTTTCTAGTATACATGTATCTTAAATTTTAATAATTTGCAAAATTTTAATAATGTACATACATGTATGATGTATCTTAATTTTTTTTTAAAATATTATGTATTTCAATAAATATATATTGCTTCTAATTTTTTATAGTAATGTTTAATATCATGATTTTAGTATGCACTTGTAATTTTTTCAACAAATATAATACATGTTCACATTTATGATGGATGAGTTTGACATTGAAAAGTTTCTTAATTCACCACCTTCAACCTGTTCATCTTTACCACCTACATCTCATAAGGCTTTATTGTGAGCCAAGATTGATGAGATCATAGAGCTCATCAAATAATAAGTTTGTGCCATCCAAAATGAACCATTTATGCCACCCCATCTAGTCTGTACAAATTGCATGTCTGATGAAAATGATGCAAAATGTTGTATATATTTTTAGATTTATTGATGTGGACCTAGATAGATTCTTCTTGTGAAAAAAGAAGATGAGAAAAAAATATTTAGATGTGTATGCACGCTAAAATAGTCCCCTAGACTTTGAGCCCCCATTCAGCAATTTATCAAATCCCCGAATCAATATTTTCAAAATCAGCATTTTTCAATTATATCAATTTCCTTGATCAAATCCTATTTTATCATTTTTTATTATTTTATATGGGCTAACCATTTTATCACATGTCTTTATTTATTGAAAGGAACATTTACTTCCCTTTTATTAAATAAAAAGCCCCCAATTTTCATCTTATCCTAAGTTGCACAAATAAAGCATTATTCCTATTTTATAAAAAGAAGAAAAAACAATTTTTGTCTCATATGGACACAAAAGTCAACTCTTATTTTCTCATTGGAGGATATTTGTGCACATGGATTTCTCCTCCTTCAAGCTCCACCCTTGATTAAATCTTTTTCCTCTTAATCTCCATGGTCCATTCCTTTTCATTTCCTATAAAAGAAGAGCTCTCTTCTCATTTTAGGATCCATCTTTCGAATACTAAGCTTATGCTGCAGGATTTCTTGGAGACTTTGGAGCTTTTGGAGATCTTATTGCATTTTTTTGGTAAAAAGATTGTTCTTCTTGTTACACTCCTTTTATTTGCCCAATTTATATCAAAGAACAACTTTACTCAACAGTTGGGAAACTATTTCTGAGAATATCTAGTTTCCCTCTAAATTGAGGTACAGCTCCCTATGTGAAAAATATTCAATGAATTATGTTTTGCTCCTAATTTCTACTGCAAGGTATGTTCTTAACCAGAGAACAGCAGAGGAAACTGAGTTTCACCCAGGCAAGTGAAATCTCAGGCTGGGTTTAAATGTAGAGATGTTATATTGATGATTTCCACAATCTTATGAATCTCACAACATAACAATATGTAGATGCAAAGTATGCAAGTATAATTATGCAAATGATTTATGAAATGCAAATTATGAAATGCAGATGAAGTATACTAATGCAATTTCACAACCAGTTATAACTCTCTGATTATTCTACTGATTGGCTAAACTGAAAACAATAAAACAAATCTCTGTTCATTCATCATTTCAAATTCAACACAATGAAATAACATCAGATACAGTTGGACAAAAAATAGATGGTACTAGACTTGATTGTCTCTGCAATCAGCTTCACAGCAAAATTTTTCCGACCTTTTTATTTACTCTTTCAACAATATATATAGAGATTATAATGTACAATCTCTCATGAGAATGTGAGATGTTTCAAATTCCAGAATCTAGAAAGACTAGAGACTAGCACTTTTGAAACTACAAACAAAAGAGCCAAAAAGACTTTGTCTCTTCATCTAACTTGCCTACGAGAATGTGAAATGAAAAGACTTCATCATCTTCCTTTGCCGTGATCAATCTTCATCCTTCTTAGATGCATAAGGAACTTCTAGCATTACCTCTAACCATGACTTCATTTGATATTCAAAAGCATATATCCACTGTTTTATTGTAGCAGTTATCCTTTAAAAATAACCAAAAACTCATTCCTTTCGCCAAGCATCTTTGATGACTTACATTGTCGCATGATCACATAGCAATATTTTAATCCATGTGATCATGCCACCACTCTACGATTGGTGCATTTACGCTATCAGAGTACGTGGGTCCCATTGCCATGTGGAAGTTCTCGCTATGTCGCATCGGTTATTTTTCAGGCCTCTCTCCAACGCCGAATACCGACCATCATCGAATTAAAACTTTGAATGTTTTGAATTGTCGATGCGATGTCATAACTCAGGTCCCACTGAGAAACAGGGCCCACTAATCTGCCTTTTTTTACTTTTCACATGATCGCATAACTCATATTTGGTTTATGCGATCATGCGACAGCCATAATTTTCTTCCTTGTCACATCCGAAAGAGCAGAATAAGAACTAGAAAAACACTTATTCCAACTGAACATTCATTGTGGCACATCACACCTTGTAATTTTCTTTTCAACCCAATGTTGTAAGCATGCAATCATATTATACTGCCCATGTTATTGTTTTTAAAAAATGTTTTATGCTCATTGTTAAGCACAGTCTTTCAAACTTAATACAATTCAGTATTGAATAATCACTAGTTTTCTGATTATCATAGGCATTTCAATGCTATATCTCGTTCAACATATGCTCAATAATGAGCAACATAACATGCATGATGACTATTTTATATTAGTTTGTAGGATGCACTATAATGATTTGACTTTTTTTTTATTACCACAATCATCTATAAATAATGTTCTGATACTAGAAGTTCCACTTTTCTAAATAACATGATTGGGTGATATGTGTTCACTACAATTTTTAGGATGCCACCTCTACATTAGAGGGTATATTCTGAACCTCCAGTTTTGGCATCGTATTCTGAACAAAATAATCATCTGTCCCTAGCACAGAGCCTCTACATATTTGAAAGTTTATATTGCCATATGAAATGAACGTCTCTGAATAACCCAAACTAGCTCTGTTAATGCATCATCCATATGTAGAATCTTCTCTGACTTTTATGAATGCTTGGTAATTATGATTCCCAATCATTCTTCTGCTTGAAAAAGATCATCAATAAGAACACATTATCCTTGTCGGGTTGGGATCTATAACCTACCCAATACAAAGATGCTTTTAAATAACCCACCCAGCTTAGAGAAGGAAAGGCAATGACAAGGAAACCTAGCAAGAATAGCCTATCCTATGAAAGACTTAGACCTAGATCGAGACATGACCAGACCAGACTATGAGATCAAAATCTTCCACTTTGACAACATGGGCACAGGATGAAAAGTGGGGCAACAGCTGGCTCCGACTGGGGACTTGAACATTCCCATGTTTAAGCAATGAATCTTGAATCTCTAGTTTCACACATGAATGAAAGGGCAGCAACACAACAAAATTGAACAAGGGAAACAAAGAAGCAAAGAAGCTAACACACACAAAAGAAAAATGGAAAACCAAACTAGGAAACAAAAACTAGAATAGAACAAAACTATAGTACATAACATGGGATACCTATTTTCAATTGATCATTTGATATAATTTCAGATCTTGACCATTGTAGGTCAAGGGAAGTACCTCTCCATCCGGATATGCCAGCTTGAAAGAATTCTTCTCAAATGCCTGGTGGATAGTATAAGGACCCTTCCATAATGTTTCAAACTTTCTGTGCATCCCCTTGGGAGCTCTCCTCTTATCCCATAGTAACACAAGATCTCCAACCATGAATTTATGGGGCCTAGCTTTCTTATCAAACAAGTTCTTCACCTTCATTTGATGTTGAGTAATATGATCCACCATTCTTTCTCTTTGTTCTTCTAGTTTGCTCAAATACATGATTCTTTTCTCCAAACCATCCTTGTAAATATCATCCTCTATGACTGTCCTCAACTTACATGTTGCCAACTCCAGCGGTAGTGGAAGGTTTGCTTCAACTCCATACACTAGCTCAAATGGAGATATCCCAATTGCTCTCTTTGGAGTCACTCTATCAGCCCATAGTGCTTCATGTATCTTTTTGTGCCAATTCTTATGATTGTCTAACACCAATTCCTTAACAATATTGATCAAGTTTTTATTACTTGATTCCGCTTGACCATTTCCTTGTGGGAAATAGTCAATCCCTGATTTTCTTTCAAGTTCTATGTATATCTTCAAATTCTTTCTGGTCATGCGACTGTTTTTCCTTCCCCAATGGAGTCGCCAAAAATCTGTTGGTAAACAGATTGTTCTTCTTCTTACACTCCTTTTATTTGCCCAATTTATATCAAAGAACAACTTTACTCAATAGTTGGGAAACTATTTCTGAGAATATCTAGTTTCCCTCTAAATTGAGGTACAGCTCCCTATGTGAAAAATATTCAATGAATTATGTTTTGCTCCTAATTTCTACTGCAAGGTATGTTCTTAACCAGAGAACAGTAGAGGAAACTGAGTTTTACCTAGGCAAGTGAAATCTCAGGCAGGGTTTAAATGCAGAGATGTTATATTGATGATTTCCACAATCTTATGAATCTCACAACATAACAATATGCAGATGCAAAGTATGCAAGTATAATTATGCAAATGATTTATGAAATGCAAATTATGAAATACAGATGAAGTATACTAATGCAATTTCACAACCAGTTATAACTCTCTAATTATTCTACTGATTGGCTAAACTGAAAACAATAAAACAAATCTTTGTTCATTCATCATTTCCAATTCAACACAATGAAATAACATCAGATACAGTTGGAGAAAAAATAGATGGTACTAGACTTGATTGTCTCTACAATCAGCTTCACACCATAATTTTGTCGACCTTTTTATTTACTCTTTCAACAATATATATAGAGATTACAATGTATGATCTCTCATGAGAATGTGAGATGTTTCAAATTCTAGAATCTAGAAAGATTGGAGACTAGCACTTTTGAAACTACAAACAAAAGAGCCAAAAAGACTTTGTCTCTTCATCTAACTTGCCTTCAACAATGTGAAATGAAAAGACTTCATCATCTTCCTTTGCCGTGATCAATCTTCATCCTTCTTAGATGCATAAGGAACATCTGGCATTACCTATAACCATGACTTCATTTGATATTCAAAAGCATATATCCACTATTTTATTGCAGCAGTTATCCTTTAAAAATAACCAAAAACTCATTCCTTTCACCAAGCATCTTTGATGACTTATGTTGTCGCATGATCGCATAGCAATATCACACCTTGTAATTTTCTTTTCAACCCACTATTGTAAGAATGCAATCATATTATACTGCCCATGTTATTGTTTTTAAAAGATGTTTTATGCTCATTGTTAAGCACAGTCTTTCAAACTTAATACAATTCGGTATTGAATAATCACTGGTTTTTTTATTATCATAGGCATTTCAGTGCTAAATCTCATTCAACATATGCTTGGTAATGAGCAACATAACATGCATGATGACTTTTTTATATTAGTTTGTAGGATGCACTATCATGATTTGACTTTTTTTTTTATTACCAGAGTCATCTATAAATAATGTTTTGATACTAGAAGTTCCACTTTTCTAAATAACATGATTGGGTGATATGTGTTCACTACAATTTTTAGGATGCCACCTCTACATTAGAGGGTATATTCTGAACCTCCAGTTTTGGCATCGTATTCTAAACAAAACAATCACCTGTCCCTGGCACAGAGCCTCTCCATATTTGAAATTTTATATTGCCATATGAAATGAACGTCTCTGAATAACCCAAACTAGCTCTGTTAATGCATCATCCATATGTAGAATCTTCTCTGACTTTTATGAATGCCTGGTAATTGTGATTCCCAATCATTCTTCTGCTTGAAAAAGATCATCAATAAGAACACATTATCCTTACCAGGTTGGGATCTATAACCTACCCAATGCAAAGATGCTTTTAAATAACCCACCCAGCTTAGAGAAGGAAAGGAAATGATAGGGAAACCCAGCAAGAATAGCCTATCCTATGAAAGACTTAGACCTAGATTGAGACATGACCAGACCGAACTATGAGATCAAAATCTTCCACTTTGATAGCATGGGTACAGGATGAAAAGTGGGGCAACACATTTAGCTTTCATTTCTTGCATTCTTAGCTTAGCTTCATGTTTATTCTTTCATGGCATCTAGCTTAGTTTCCTTTATGCTCTAGATTAGCTCACATAGCTTAATTAGTAAGGGTTTGTAATACTTTCATTTTTCATTTTCATAGCTTAGCTTGCATCTTCATTCTTAGCATAGCTTGCATTGCATTTTCATTGATTCTTGAAGATATTGGCATTCTCGCCCTTGTCTCCTTTGAATCTCCCATTGTGTGGTTTACTAGCAAGGTTGCATGCTTCAATAGCTCTAGCTGAGAGCAATACTCAAACAATCTTGTGACTCCATGCCTAGGGAGCTCTAGGTCACTTTCTCAAGGTTTTCCATTCATGGATTCCCTTGGAAGTAATGACTTAGAGAAGTGCACCATTTGAGTGTGTACATTTTTGGCACCCACCGTGGGGCGTTGAGCCTCATTCTCTTCATTTTTATCAAGTTTTGTATATTTTCAGCATCACTTTTTCATCAATTTTTGTGCAAACAGGAGAAACGCCACCTATGAGCATTCTGACGCCGCTTGCGAGAAATATGATGATACCTATGCACATTTTGTTCATGCCTATGAACATTATGTTCATGGCTATGCACATTCTGTTCATGCCTATGAACATTCTGTTCACGCCTGTGCACATTCTGTTCATGCCTGTGCACATTCTGTTCACGCCTGTGCACATTCTGTTCATGCCTGTCCACATTCTGTTCACACCTGCGCACATTTTTATCACGCTTGTGAACAATTTGATTATGCCTATGAGTGTTTTGATCACACCTACCAGCTTTTAAATGATGCATATTAGCTATTAAATACCACCTGGTATTTTCTATTTAATTTTGGCTATCAGATTATTTAATTCTAGATTTGCTAGTTTGCTTGCTATTTTCAGTTTTCCCACTTTCGGATTTTTGATTTGCTGTTGTAAAATAAAGGCTTATTTGTAGATTATTATTGGTTTTTATGTGCTAACTCTTTCTAGGGCTAACAAGTTGTGGTTGTAGGTGCCTCTTGCTTGAATATTTTGCCAAAAGAATACATACATTTTTGCAGGGCTACTAATGGTTTTTGCAAGGCTGCCCAAAGCGAAAAAAAAGAAGTTCTTGTTATTTATTTCATTTCGAGTGTGGCATTTACTAGTTGTTTCATTTCATAGGAACATAATATCTTGTTGTAGGAATTCTTTGGTGGTAGGAAAGTATGCTCTTCACCCTTGTGGTGAAATAGAAATCTTGACCCATCTTGGGATTTTGAAAGCAAGAGGGTAATTGAACCTTTTCTTGGTGTGTTTGGGAGAAACTTTGAGATAGGGGAGTATGCTCTTCACCCTTGTGGTGAAACAAAAACCTTGAACCTCATAAGTTGATCCATGCTTTGTGTAGATTAGAATCCTTTAGCAGGCCTGCTCTTGAGCAATCAAGAGGAATGACCCAAGTGGGGACAAGCCTTTTTCTAGCTATTCCAACCCACTATAAACTCAAGGCTATCAAGGACACAAAACCTTGGTAGACGTAGCACTTGTCTTCACTTGATGTGAGTAGGTTGTGGAATTGCGACCATGAGGAAAATGTCAAGCAAGAATGCTTAAGGTACTCTTGAGGCCACAAGGTTCATTACTTTTCGCAAGGTAAGGAGTCCCTTTGGGGAGCAAGAGGGGTGCTATGAACAGAAGCCCTTACTAAGAACCATAGATAGAAGCCACCCTATTTTTTCACTTAGCTTCTTGGTGCAAGGATTGATCCAAGTGGAATAACCTAGATCACCCCAAGATTACTCACCATCTATGTTCCTTTGGTTGTATCATTGGCACTTCCATGACAAAGCCAATATCTATTGTGGGAAACCACTTTGTGTGAGGCAATGGGACATCAAGTGTGGGCCAAGTTGTTAAGTATTGAGCTGTTGTCTTTTTAGGATAGAAAGTGGTTGAAGTGTTCTCATTGTGATATACCCATATAAACATTCTTGCATACTCAACATTGTGGTAGTGCTCATAGAATTTTTTATTTTTGATATCACAATTGCTTGTCTTGGCAAGGTTTCTTTTGCTCTTGCACAAGTGTTTTTATGACATGTTTCATCACCTATTCTTTGCAAACTTGTCCATTGTCTACTATTACTATATTTTGAACTGTGAAATCAAACTTGCCAAACTACAACATTGACCAAATTGCTTTTAGAACTGAGTTTTTCATGTTCACTAGTCAAGAGTCGCACTGCTTGCCTAGAAACTATCACATAGAGTCCTTTTGCTGTCTCACTGCTGCTTGCAATCTGAAGTTGATTTGTGTCACTTTCAGTCCTTCTTGGTCAGTCTAGATCTCAGATCTTAGGTGTTGTGACAAGTTGCTCAATATCCAAATGAATTTCAATGGTATCAATTTGCACAAAATGACTCTTGGTCTTCTTTCTTCCACATCTCCCATGTCTTCCTAGTCTCTCATTTTCTTCTTCCTTCATGCTTCTTCCTCTTCTTCCTAAACTCCTCATGTCTTCTTGATTCTTTTCCTCTTATTATCTAGTCTACCTTCTTCTATTCATCTCTTTTGTCACTTCCATGCTTGATTTCTCTTCTAAAACCATGAATTTCAACTATCTTGTTATGGAACCTCTCTTGAAAATAGATGATCTCGAACTCATTGCTCAATTTGAAGAATTTTATTCCTCCAATAGTCCATCTATATATCTCATGGGTGACAAACTTAAAGAAAAAATGAAAGACAAAATGCTTGAATTAGACACCTTTGCTAGGATCATAGACATGATCATGTCACGGCCTCCTTCTTTCAAACATTTTTCATCTTCTAAATCTTCTCATTCTTCTTCACTTTCCAAGTCTTATCATGACTCTTCTAGACATTATTCACATTCCTCATTATCCAATTCTTCTTCCTCCACTAGGTCTTCATTTTCCTCTTCTTCACAATCTCATTCCTCTTCTACTTCTCCCAAGAGTCTTACTTCTCAATATGAGCAATATGGTAGTCCTTGTGATACCTCTTCTACGAAGAGTGACACACCCACCTATGATGACTATTATGACTATTATGATGGCTATGATGATGAACCATATAGTCATACCTATGAAACTTCTATTCATAAGAGTCCTCCTCGTCATGTGCTCATGCTTGCTAAAGGGTTGTCCTATTGGGTAGATTGCAATGGTGATCTGTATGACTCTAATTTTGAAAGAGACTATGATGCTTTTTGTGAACAATATGATACATCTACTTCTATTGAGGAAGATAAAGCTTTCCATGCTGATTATAAACGTAGATACTATGAGCATTTCTCCTCCAAGAACTCTCATGCTGAAAATAAAGATTACACTCTCAAGCAAGATCATGTTAATGCTGAACCATTTTCTTGTGATGATTCCCTTCCATCTCCTACTTCCTCCAATACCCATACATTTCTTAAAGCTTCTGAGTCTTTCAAGCCTTTAACAAATCCTTCATCCAAAAAAGACCCTAATGCTTTTCATGCAATTCCCTATAGTTACCATCAAGTGCTACCTCCTAGAGAAACTCAAGCTAACCTTCACTTGGCTGCAAATAATTTTAATAATGCTAAAACTAAAGATCTTAAGCCTTTATGCACTATAATGCCTACTTCAGCTAGTCCTTCACCATCTCTTCCAAAGTCTTCCATACAATCCCAACATGCTTCCTTGTCCTTAGAAGTGGCTCCATGTCAAGAGGACTCTAAAAATGATAAAGAAAAAAATATAAAAAAAATATCACAATCAAGAACCCTCCATTTCATCCAATTCTTTTCATGATGTCTCTCCTCTGTTTCATGGTTCTTTTGATCCTCTACACCCTTCCTCATTCATTCCACCATGTCTTAAGTCTTCTCCTAAGCAAGATCAAGCTACTACTTACACAGTTAAGCTTATTGACAATCAAAATAACCTTACTACACTTGCACTTTCCAAAGATGATACTTCCATTAAGGCTATTAAAAATAGTGTTGTTACTTCCAATGATAAGCCTATTGAAAATCAAGAGAAAGATTATATGCTTATGCTATCCAAAGATCCTTGTCAAGATCAAAGTCTTCCATCTTCTTGTTCTATCACTCCATGTTCACTTCCACTTTCTACTCCTCCTAAGTCTTTGCAAGCTCCGAACAATCCTATCAAAGAAGTTGCTCCTATTCAAGATGTTCATGATCCTATTGCAAATCCTAATGCTCACTCTAAAGATGCTGATGAACTTATTGATTATCCTTTTGTATCTTCCACGTCCATCCTTGGACCTCCTCCACCAATACTAAGGGCTTCACATATTTCTTTCATCTTGAGCCCTTATGTCCCTTCATTTTCCCCTCCTAACTCTCCTAATTCGTTATCCATCTTGGGTCCTTATGTCTCTTCATCTCCTATCTTTCCTCAAGATCAACATAGATGCATACCCTTGAATCCTTTTCATCCACCCACCCATCTAAACCAATCATATCCTCCTTCTTCTTCTACAAATCCCAAGTCTTTTGGAAGTAAATTGAATGTTCAATACAAGAAAAAGAAGCAATACAAGAATCCTTCAAAAAAATAAGATCACCATGTCTCCTCTAATCGACATGGAAGCATAAAGTCAAAATAGATATCTAAAAAGAAAACTACAAGACAAGTATGGGTTCCAAAATCCATCATTGAAGATATTCTCTGTAAATCATAAAAAAGAAATGAAAAGCCTATGACTATATGGATTCCAAAGTCTCTCTTGAAAGAGTCTAATATTGAACAAATAGTGAAGTTGACATTCAAGCTTCTAAAGGCTTCCACTTCATCTTCTTCCAAAAACATTCTTCCATTCCATACGCCTGAACCGCAACCTCTGCTAAACATTCGTCATATTCCTTCTCCTATTCATTCATTCACATTTCCTCCACCCTCTTGCCACCCTTCAAGGTGTGTGTTGATGTTGATCTTGCCTTCCTTTCCATCTACCCTTTCACAATCCTTCCATTCATTATCCTTCTACCTTCTATCATTTTTCTTCATTTGCCTATTCCTCTTATCTTCCAACCTCAATCGCTTTACATAAAACCTTATCCTCTATTTTTATTTTCCATCTTCCTTTCCCTATCAGCATCTTTGAGCATATAATTTTGAATCCTTGGCATATAATGGTTTATCCTTTCAAGGAGCATTATCTAAAAAGCTTGCATTCTTCCAAAAAAAAAAAAAAATCCAAAAAATAGAAAAAGTGTCTTGGTGAAAACCTGGAAACAAGTACCTTGGTAGAAAAAATACACAAAAAAAATTGAAAAAAGTCTTGAAAAGAAATCTATCAAGTGGTAAAAACCTAGAAACATGTGCTTCTTGAGACCCTTGCACCTATGTCTATCAGTCTTGCATGGCGCTCCTCCACTCCACTTTCTGTTGTGCCGCGCCTAGCCTAGAATTGACTCTTGTCTTAGTCTAGGAGGCAATTCTAAGCTTATCTTAGGTCTCTTTGTGCATGTGGGTTTGTTGGGCCACTTGGTTCCAATGGTATTTTTCAACACCACCCCAACTATGTTTTTCAACACTTCCCTACCGTCAAGTGTTTTTTTTTAACACTTATCAGATGTTTACCCATTGTCCAGAATGATGTGATATTTCCACTAGCAGAGGTGATACTCAAAGATTGACTCTATGACCTACACACATGCACTTAAACCACTTAACTTGTTGAGACTTGTTTCACTTTCTTTCTTTGTGTTTTGTCTATGATGATTTCTTTGCCGATTGTTCTCTCCCTAATGGTTTTTGATGATGCATAGCTAGAAGAATGGGGGCATGAGGACATGTTTCATTGCTTTTTCTACTTGTGGGTATATTTTGTTGGTCCTAACTCTCATTAGCATTTATGCTTGTTCCCTTTGACTCTAGGATCTACAAGGTATTATCTTTGACTATTTTTTCCGCAAGTGCATACTTATAGTCATCTTGAATTTCTTGTGTCTCGATGTGAGTATAATATTGCTATATCAAACTTAGGGAGTCTCACTACACTAGTCATCTTGACTTATATGTCTTTGGTGCCTAGATGGGATTTCCACATTCCTATCTAATATAGATCATATTTAGATCCACATAGTCATACTAGTGTGTATTGTATGATCTTGCGATGCTACCAATAATGTTTGATGATGAATATTAGAGTCTAAAAGCTTTGTGACCTTGCAAGTAAACCACTTTTCATAGTAGCTTGCATTCTTAGGTTCATGTTAGTTTAGTTTTGCATCTTACATATGGAGAGAGCTCTCCTTTCATCTTTCATGGACTTTTTGGTGAGCTACACTCACCTTTCCTTTTCTTGATCATGTCTTTTGATCCTTGTCTTTCACATCACATCCTTTTCTATTCCTAGCATTTTGACTTTTTGACCTTAGAATTGTGCGAAAATTGCACCCCTAGCTAATTTTGAGGTCTTGGATCTATTTTGGGATCGCAATCAAAATCTGAGTTCATCTCGATAGTCAAAATCATGTTTCAAAATTTTATCCCTCCTCTGTGTAGTTGGCTGATCATTTGAGGCCTGATCCTTCGATCTTCACTGGGGCATCTCCATCCCATCTCTTCCAACCTTCTAGTCTTTCATTCATCTTCACTCGATTTGTCTCTTTGAGGTTTGACTTAATCTTTATCTTATATCTTTCTCAGTCAATCCTAGTCAAACTAGGGCATATCTTCACTGTTTGATGGTTATTCTATCATCTTTCACCTTCTATTATGATTTCTAGTGACTTGATCAAGTTTATCAATTTACTGTTTCTCCTCTACCTGAATTCAATTTTGATTCCAAGGTGGCAGTACCTATCATCTTTAATCCTTGATTTAGCTTATCAATCAGCTTTGCTTGAGATTCTTATCTCTTATTTGAGACTTGATTATCACTTAACAACAACGGTGTTGGTCTTGTCTTTCATCTTATGCTTATACTTGTCCTGATATGTTCCCATCCGTCGAACACATGTCTGAATTGTTTTATGATCCCAAATTGATCTCACATTTTAATTTCATTCTTTGAGTACATGTGATCCTAAATCGATCTCACATTAGTCAAAGAGGGGAAAATGTATGCACCCTAAAATGGTCACCTAGACTTTGGGCCCCCATTCAACAATTTATCAAATCCCTAAGTCAATATTTTCAAAATCAGCATTTTTCAATTATATCAATTTCCTTGATCAAATCCTATTTTATCATTTTTGATTATTTTCTATGGGCTAACCATTTTATCACATGTCTTTATTTATTAAAAGAAATATTTCCTCTCCTTTTATTAAATAAAAAGCTCCCACTTTTCATCTTATCCTAAGTTGCACAAATAAAGTATTATTCTTATTTTATTAAAAGAAGAAAAAATATTTTTTGTCTCATATGGACATAAAAGTCAACTCTTTTTTTCTCATTAGAGGATATTTGTGCACATGAATTTCTCCTCTTTCAAAATCCACTCTTGATTAAATCTTTTTCTTCTTAATCTCCATGGTTCATTCCTTTTCATTTCTTATAAAAGAAGAGCTCTCTCCTCATTTTAGGATCCATCTTTTGAATACTAACCTTATGTTGCAGGATTTCTTGGAGACTTTGGAGCTTTTGGAGATCTTATTAAATTTAGCTTTCATTTCTTGCATTCTTAGTTTAGCTTCATGTTTATGCTTTCATGACATCTAGCTTAGTTTTCTTTATGCTCTAGATTAGCTCACATAGCTTAATTAGTAAAGGTTTGTAATACTTTCAATTTCATTTTCATAGCTTAGCTTGCATCTTCATTCTTAGCATAGTTTGCATTGCATTTTCATTGATTCTTGAAGATATTGGCATTCTTGCCCTTGTCTCCTTTGAATCTCCCATTGTGTGGTTTACTACCAAGGTTGCATGCTTCAATAGCTCTAGTTGAGAGCAATACTCAAACAATCTTGTGACTCCATGCTTAGGGAGCTCTAGGTCACTTTCTCAAGGTTTCCCATTCATGGATTCCCTTGGAAGTAATGACTTAGAGAAGTGCACCATTTGAGTGTGTACAAGATGGACTCTCTTATGATGAAATTTTTTAATGTCAAATTTACCAGAGCCTATTTAGCTCCATAGCTGATTGACCTCATCACTAATGATTTAGTTCAACAAAATACAATTGATAATCTATTATGTGGTGTAAGCATCCAAAGATGACAAGGAATTTTCAAGAGCACTAAACTGTATTTAATCATCCACTACACACATTTTTGAGGTCCCTCTTTTTATTATTTGATAAAATTATATGTATAGTTTGTGGTAGGTGCGAAACCCAATTATT
Organism: Chamaecyparis obtusa; assembly: GCA_027943335.1. Classification (NCBI taxonomy): domain Eukaryota; kingdom Viridiplantae; phylum Streptophyta; class Pinopsida; order Cupressales; family Cupressaceae; genus Chamaecyparis; species Chamaecyparis obtusa. Next base: position 90,148 of record BSBK01012891.1, on the reverse strand, counting down.
TTGTCTTTAGATCAATATAGGGTGTTGGTGGTGGTAGGCCATAATACATGTTAGGAAACATATTGACCCCTATTGAGTCATGCCTCCCCAACTCATCTAGATCATCCTAATACTATTCTTGAGCCTATTCAACAATGTGTACTGATATGAAAATTAGTTGCATTGAGTGTGGAATATGCTAATCTCAACTAATTTTAGTGGTCACAACCATGGAGAAACATTAGGCCCAGATTTGTTCCTAGTACATCTCTTCCTCTGTGGATACCTATTTTTCTTTGAGTTATCATCGATTATGTTATGGCCCTAGTGATTGCGTATCCACTTAAGGTATAGAGGATGCATTAGATGAGATCAATTCATATCTTGATTATCTATGTATTGATGATGATCTGTGTGTGTGTGTGTGTGTGTGTGTGTTTCATGGGGTTTTCATTGAAGGTCAATACAATACCACATGCATTCATATTGGGGGGTTTAAAACAGGGAAAAAAATGGGGCAATATATTGCCCATATGGGGGAAGGGGGTGTTTTTGGGGTAGGGGGTGGGATTTTACAGACGAAAATGGATGCACAAGGTATTAGGTGAGTATTGGAAGGGGGTGACAAAAAAAGATTTTTGGGCAATATTTTAAGAAAATAGGGGAATTCTTTAGTATGCCATGAACGCACGTGCTATGATTCAGGTTCACTAAGTGAATCCCATGTGGTGTGTGTGTGTGTGTGTGTGGATAATGACTATGCATCAACTTATTCAATTGTGTGTGACTAAGAACAAGTTTTGGGGTATATTGATTGAACTTTAAAATATATTAAATATTTTTAACTTGATTTTTTTTTTATAATTCAATCTTGAATATGTGTTAAATTTTTATGTTGGTTGAGGGATGTACACAGAGATAAAGTTTATAAACAATTTTTGGGTATACTGATTAAATTTTAAAATCTATTAAATAATTTTAATTTAATTTAATTTGTAATTCAATCCAAAATATGATATAATTATTTATGCTAGTATAGGGAGGTCATTAGGCTTCCACGTCAAATCCATAAGACGTTTTGGCAATTGGTCATTCATTATCAGTTGTATCAAATAAGCCATTCGATATATGTATATTGTTTAAATTTAAGTATACTTAGATTAAAAAAATTGAATTAACTATCAAACAAGTATATATTTATATTTTATATATGTCTATGCAGCTTGACACTACCATCGTGATGGGTTTTGCACATTCTACTGATCGTAATCAATTGCATGATATCTCAACTGCATTTTGGGTTGTTTAAAAAAAATTGTGATCAAGTTGTTGGCCTTTTAAATAGATTAAAAATACATGTTTTAAACTAATTTGTACACATTACCTTTATTTGACCTTGTAGGACCTTGTTAGTGGTTCCCACGATGCCATGCAGACCATGTCTCGAGATAAGCAACAAACAATGGTAATTTAGAATTTTGAGTAATTTTATTTTACATATTGTGAATGAGTTAAGTTTATTTTGAATTCAATACTTGTTCGTGTGTTTTCTTTTTTTCTTCTATAGCATGAGACATGTCTGAACTTTCCCAAAGTACCTGTAGAAGGACATGCAAAGCACTTAGATGTGAGAGGAGATAAGCTAATTTTAAAGATTTTATAAATTAAAGTGAGTTAAATCATTTCAAATCTGATTGCAAGTTTATTTGTCTCGTAGAGTGTGTTTCAGGTCATCCTGGTATGTGTGGATTAAAGAGGAGCATTGATTCTAGGGACTCTTGATTTCAGGAATACTTCACATGCACTAGAGATATATATGTTTTAGTACATTCCACTCATGGACTAGATCTGAACATGTTTCAGTGCATTTAATAAATCTACATACATTTGTTAGTATTATAGTATTTCATTGCCTATATCTATTTATATGTTTTAGTATTTCATGGATTCTATATGCAAACTAGATATATACATATGTCCTATTGTTTCATGGAGTCTCTATGGGAGCTAGATATATACATATGTCTTACTATTTCATGGACTTCATATGTTTTGGTATCTTATGAACTATTATTGTTTGAGTGTTACCTGTACATTTATCTTGAGCAATTTTTAGTTAGATATATTTTATATTCATTAAAAATTGTAACTTGAATCATAGGTCATTAAAGTTAGAATGTTTAGAAATACATTAGTTTAAGCATTAAAATTGAATCAATTCACAAACTTAGACCAAATGTTTCAAACATGTAAATCATTCAAAAAATAGTAGCAATTTCAGAACTTATAACATATTGACCATTAAAATTGTAACAATTTACAAATTTACAAAATTTATGTTAAACATACATAACATTGCATTTGTAGTACTTTAAGAACTTATAACAACATGAAATGAAACATTAATACAAAATTATAAAAAATACATGTTAAATGCATATAACATTGAAATTGTGGCAATACAAACACTCGTATAAAAAAATTAAAATTAGTCTATTTTAAATAGTTCAAGAATAAATATTTTATCCAATATATTTGTACGATTGCAATCAGTAGAGACAGTCAGATATGCAATAACCATAATAGAAATTAATTATATAAATGCATACTATTAAGCTCAAATGTCTGTAATTTCTGCGCTCTGCCTTCATCAATTTCCATATCTGCGCCCAGCAAGGGATACCTCTGGCCTCATCGACGATGGTTCCATTGATCTACTATGGATAAGTCTCAGATTTTGGTTTTCAGAGCCCTAGTGTGCGTTCACGACAGTCAAAAGGAAATACGAGTTTGGCAGCAGGATTAGGCAAAATGTTCAAAACTCTTCCAAGGGGATTGACAAGATTGGCCTTCCCTTGGATCAAGCGCTATGAGATATGGTTCTAAGCCTCACATTCACTTATTTGCATCTTAGGCTCTTCTTTCCTGTAATCTCCCTTTGAATTTCGACCTTGGGGGGGATATCTTAGGACCGTCGCTTTGTTCTTTGTAATTATTAACGGGATTGCAATCAACACTTGCTAATGCTAAAACCTTTGCACCTGTCCTCGGACCCAAGTAATAAATCCTTCTCTGTTTATCACCTTACTCAAAATTGATTGTCCTTAAATCATTGCAAGCTTATATGTTCCTATAGCAACATGTCTTTCCCATGTTGCATCCTCCACTAAAATATTTCTCAATTGAATTATCTACTCTTAGTGCTTCGCTTTTTCAACTTATTATCCCTTACATCTATTGCTACTTAGGGAATTATTACTAGTTTGTTGTTTTCATTGATCGTAGGTAAATTATTAGATGGTTCTATATATTTTATTATCACCTTCTTAAGGCAATACTTGTGAAAAACATTGTTAACATTGTTTATCTTGCTTTGCTCTTATAGCTTGAACTCATTAGCCACTTATTCATTTCATCTCAAAATTAATAGAAACATGGCTTGAGATTTTCTCACTCACTTTCTTATGAGGAAGACAATTTGTATGGATGCCAACTCACAAATACAATGTCTCTATTCTTACTTTTTCTCTTGATTCTTGTACGGTCTACAAATATTGTCACTTATTCCCCTCTAGTTCTCTAGTATTCTAATAATGGATCATGGAGTGTGATTCAAAATGTTATACAAAAAAATTCAACACTATTAGGTTCAAAAATAATATTGATAAAAAATATAGATTATTGAAACTTGATATGCTTAATTGGTTTCTTTTTAAGATTGATGTAGATTTACTTTAGAATGTATTCGCTTTATTTGACTACATTTCTTGCTCTTGGTTCCTATCTGTTTTCTATTATGAGATAATTATAACTTTTATCATCTTCAACAGCATTAAACCATATAAACAATATAATTACCAACCATAGAAAGATATTCATACACAATGACACAATAACACAAGATATGTTGACTAGGGCACCTCTTGATCAAAGAGTAAACCCTGGTGGGAATGATGCCCACAAAAGATGCACTAATATGAATATTCCTTGTGAAAGGATGGAATCTGTTAGGAGTCTTATGAAATACATTCAATACATATTAATCCATGTTAGGAGATTTTGAATCCCTATTAAAAGATTATAACCCTATTAGGAATTATGGAAGACAGAAGGACCCACCGCCCAAATAGCTTCAGGGTAAGATAACTGAACACACTGTCCAAATAATCTTTTCATTACTCAACAGAATAATATTTTACCTCTTCTCTGACTATGCCAAACCACACTCACTATTACATCAGATCTAAATTTTAGATCTTTGTACTTTGTATGCCTTCCTTCACAAATTTGCTTTCATACGTAGCTCTTTTCTTCACTTCATGCATACATCATTATACATGATCACTCCACCATATCACAACTTCAATTACATGAACTACTACTACATCAACAAGAAAATACATTCATTCCTTTATACCACACTCAAATAATTATAGATGAGTCGGCATACAATTACAAAATAAAATATTCCACATGCTACACCAAAATTACACAAAATTGTCAGCTTCCAAATACAATAAATCTTCACTCGTGTGACTTCAAAGTTTGCACTGTCATCCACGTCACTACCAATGTGTCTTAAACTTTCCTTTAACTGTGCAAAACCAGATTCCATCCTGACTAGGAGATATCGTTCAATTTCCACAAACCGCTACTCAGGAACACTATCTGAATACTGCTTCTAGCAAAATGATCATAACTTTCATGAATAAATGAATTACTATCTATGCTCTTAACCATAGACATATAACATATCAAAGAGCATATCCTCAACACTGCATAGCTCCAACTACAATAACCCATGTGCGCTAATCCAAACACTGTCTGCTTCTTTGCAAGTCTTGGGTAAATCACCGTGTTGACATCAATGACAATCATAGTCATGAATGCAACAACAAATGCTATAGAATGGCTACCAAACATTTAGCATTCATTCCTAACAATCTCCCCCATTGGTATTGATGGCAACATAGATGAAAAACATCCTATGTTCCAAAAATCCAATACTACAACACTGCTTCAAATCCTCTTCATCAATCAAATCTTGCTTCATTATCCTATTTAGTTCTCTCCAACAGATGTTCTAGATTTTTTTTCAAGTATACTTCTCCCCCATTGACATCAATGACAAAAATTTCATCACTATGTCAACAACAACTCAATGTCAAAAGAATCTATTTAGAAAATACATTTACTAGAGTGCTCATGACTCAGCTCAGATACACATACTCTCCCATAGAGGAAGTACTTACATCTAGTCCAGAAGAAAGATAGGGCTCATATACCACTGGACGGATGCAACCAACTGCATCACTTCTCAAAAGTAGGCTGGGGCATAACCCCAAGCATACCTCTCAGATACTAAAATGTATCCTTAGGCAAAGGCTTTGTGAATATATCTACTATCTTCTCCTTTGTACTAATGTACTCAAGTTTGACTTCTTTCTCAACAACTTTCTCTCTTATAACATGATACTTAATCTCTATATGCTTTGTCTTAGAATGTAGTATAGGATTCTTAGACATACTAACTGTAGTGGTATTGTCACAATGTATGACAATAGGTTCAACAAATTTTATTCCAATATCCTTCAACATTTGCTTCATCCAAATTATCTAGTTACAATTGTTTGCTACTGCTACATATTCTTCTTCTACTCTGCTTTGTGAGATACAATTCTACTTCTTTCTTTTCCAAGAAACCAATCTTCCTCCAAGGAAAAATGCTCCACCACTGGTGCTTTTCTTATCATCAAAACTGCCTCCCCAATCAGCATCTGTATATGCACATAGGGTAAAATCATCAGAATTTTCATACCATAATCCATAATCTATTGTGCCTCTTAAATATCGCAGTATCCTCTTTATTGCTGAATAATGTGATTCTCTAGGTTCAGCTTGAAATCTTGCTACAATTCCAACTGAATGTGCTATATCAGGTCTTGTATGAGTCGAATACTGCAATCCTCTAATCATAGATATGTATTTCTTCTGTTCTACCGCAGGAGTCTCATCTATGCTAGATAACTTATGTCCAATCACCATGTGTGTTCCAACTGGTTTACAATTCTCCAATCCAAATCTTTTCAATAAGTCATTCAGGTATTTTGTCTAACTTAAAAAGATACCATCATTATTTTGTGTTATCTGTAATCCCAAAAAGTATTTCATTTCACAAATCATACTCATTTCAAATTCAGTCTTCATTTCATTAGCAAATTTGTCACCAGCTTCATCTTCTCCTCCAAAGATAATGTCATGAACAAAAATAACTATAACTAACAAACCATTTTCAATTTCTTTTGATTACAGATTGCTATCAGTTGTTCCTTTTGTAAATTCCAATTTTAACAAATACTTATCCAGTCTTGCATACCAAGTTCTAGGTTCTTGTTTAAGTCCATATAAAGCTTTCTTTAGTTTACATACCATGTCTCCTTTTCGAGTCAAAGGAAAACCTTCAAGCTGCTCAATGTAGACTTATTTTTCCAACTCTCCATTCAAAAATACTGACTTCACATCCATCTGATATACTTTCAATTTCTTGTAAGCTGCATAAGCCAAAAACATTCTTATTGCTTCAATTCTCACAACAGGTGCAAAGGTTTCTTCATAGTCAATTTCTTCTTGTTGTGAGTAACCCTTACATACTAATCTTGCTTTGTTTCTTACTACTTCTCCTTGTTCATTCATCTTATTTTTGAATGCCCATTTAGTTCCAATAACATTCTTATCTTTAGGTCTAGGGACCAATTCCCATGTCTTGTTCTTCTCAATCTGATCTAGTTCTTCTTTCATAACATTAGTCCAACTTTCATCTTCACAAGCTTCACTAGTAGTCTTAGGTTCAATTTGAGAAATCAAACATAACTGTTCTTGTACCTTATTTCGAGTAAGAATTCCTCTTTTGATGCTTCCAATAATTTGTTCAATAGGATGATTCCTTAACAAACTCTTGCTAGGTGTCACTATCTCAGATCTCTCTTCAGATGTAGATTCTTTAATGAATTCATTGTGGCTTTCATTCAATAAATCACTATCAGTTTCATAAAAAAATTCAATAGATCTAGTGTTAGGTTTAGGATGAGCTTCTTCATCTAATTCATAATCAAGCATTCTTTCCTAAATTTTGAACTTTTCATCAACTTTAACATTTGTGCTCTCAACAATAGTCTTAGTTTTTTATTGTAACATCTATAAGCTTTTCTTTTCAAAGAATATCAAAGAAATATACCTTCATCACTTCTAGGATCAAACTTTCCAATATCATCATCTCTCTTTATATAACATTTTCTTCCAAAAATTCTAAAATACTTAACTAAGGGTGCATGTCCAAACCATAATTCATAAGGTGTCTTGTTTGTGTCTGCTCTGATTTGTACTTTGTTCATTGTATACACTGCTATATTCACTGCTTCTCTCCAAAATATCTTCGCCAAATCATTCTCAAATAACATAGCTCTTTCTGCTTCAGTCACTGATCTGTTCCTTCTTTCTGCAATGTCATTTTGTTTAGGTGTTCTAGGGGTTGAATACTATCTCTTAATGCCATTTTCTTCACAAAAGTTGTTAAACTCTCTAGAAGTAAATTCTCCACCTCTATCAGATCTCAAACATTTAATCTTTATTCCAGATTCATTCTCAACTTTATTCTTAACAATCTTAAACTTATCAAATGCTTCAGATTTTTTTTTAAGAAATGCAATCCACATCATTCTTGTAAAATCATCAACAAGAATCATAAAATACCTTTCTCCGTAGAATCCTCTAGTCCTAGTAGGACCGCTCAAATCTGTATGAACAATTTTCATCTTCTTTGTAGATGTAAACTTCTTACTAGGAAAAGAACTTCTCTTTTGTTTTTCCATTACACATTCTTTGAAAATCATGTTAGTAGGCTTCATAATCTTAGCAAAATCTCTTACTGCAAGTGTAGCACTTACTTTCACAATGTTATCAAAATTTATATGACAAAACCTTCTATTCCATAACCAACTGTCATCAAATCTTAGTAATCAAACATGTCATCTCAGTAGGATTCAACTAAAATACATTACCTCTAGTTCTAGATCCAGTTCCAATTAGATTTCCATCTTTATCCTTTATCACACAAATTTTCTCAGTAAACCAAACTTGATATCCTTTATCAACTAACTATCCAACACTCAAAAGATTATGTTTCAATCCATCCATAAAATAAACATCATCAGTATTAGTCTTTCCATCAAGAGTAATATATCCTATACCTTTAATCAAACAAGGTGCATTGTTTCCAACTCTAACAACTCCTCCATCATATTCATTCAAATTTATGAACTTTTTCACGTCTCTAGTCATATGATGTGAACAACCACTATCTATAATCCAATCAACTTTCTTTTCAACTTGAAAAACTAAGGCTTTTTCTTCCTTAACATCAGTTTTAAAATTCTCTTCTTTAATTGCTACAAATCCTATGTCATCATTATTCTCAGTATCACTTTCACTTAAAGTTCTTTTTATACAAGCTTCAAGATCTTCATCATTAGCATAATAACATTCCTTATATCTTCTAGGTTTGAAATTGTTTCTGTATTTTTTAATTCTCTTAGGACACTTAGATGCAAAATGACCATATTCTTGACAAGTCCAACATTTAAATATTTTCTTACCATCTAGTTCTCTTTTCAGGAGCAAGGCAATACCTTCTTCAATCTTCTTGTCTTCTTTATTTCTAGATCTACTTCTGGCAGCATAATCTCCACTCACACTGATGCTTCTTGAAAAAGTAGGGTGAACACTAAGAGCACTGAATGTTGTCTCAATTCTAGGTAGGTCTCCTGATAACCTCAGGTTCATCTCTGCTGCTTCCAATTTTCCAAGAAGAGTCTCTCTTGTAAAGTTTTTTGTACAAGGTATGACTTGTTCAATCATCTATGTTCTCTACTTAAATACAGGAGTCAATGTCCTTAGACTTTTCCATATCACTTCATTCTCTATCTTTGTTCCTTCACAAGATTTTATACCTATAATAATTTCTGACATTCTACCAATATAGCTTCTAATAGATTCATCTTCCAACATTCTTATATCTTCAAATGAACATATCCAATTATGTAATCTAACTCTTTTTGCATGTTCATCACCTTCAAAAGTAGAGTGTAAAGCATTCCAAATTTCATGAGACTTTTTCAAACATTTTACCTGACTGTACTCATTCTCCAGAAGTTCTGTCAAAAGTGCTTCTCTTGCGAGTATGTTACACATGAATAGATCTCTCTCATCATTAGTACATGTTTCAAGATTGTCCTCTTCAATGATAGTCTTATCATTCTTTTTAATCAACTAATAACCTGGTCCTAAACACAATAGGTGTGTCTTCATCTTTTCTTTCCAGCTATCAAAATTTACTCCATCAAACTTAGGGCTTTCTTTCCTGAAATTCGCCATGGATCTTCTTAAGTTGTTAAACTTCTTTTTCAAAGACCTACCACTCTAATACCAATTGTTAGAAAGTAAAGTCCACCAAGATGACTGAGAGGGGGGGGAGGGTTGTGAATCAGTTATTAGATAACTATAACTTTTATCATCTTCAACAGCATTAAACCATATAAGAAATATAATTACCAACCCTAGAAAGATATTCATACACAATGACACAATAACACAAGATATGTTGACTAGAGAACCTCTTGATCAAAGAGTAAACCCCGGTGGGAATGATGCCCACAAAAGATGCACTAATATGAATATTCCTTGTGAAAGGATAGACTCTGTTAGGAGTCTTATGAAATACATTCAGTACATATGAATCCATGTTAGGAGATTTTGAATCCTTGTTAAAAGATTATAACCCTGTTAGGAGTTATGGAAGATAGAAGGACCCACTGCCCAAACAGCTTCAGGGTAAGATCACTGAACACACTGTCCAAATAATCTTTGCATTACTCAATAGAATAATATGTTACCTCTTCTCTGACTATGCCAAACTACACTCACTGTTACATCAGATCTCAATTTTGGATCTCTGTACTTTGCATGTCTTCCTTCACAAATTCACTTTCATACTTAGCTCTTTTCTTCACTTCATGCATATAGCATTATACATGATCATTCCAACCATATCACAACTTCAATTACATCAACTACTACTACATCAACAAGGAAATACATTTCTTCCTTTATACCACACTCAAATAGTTACAAATGAGTCGGCATACAATTACAAAATAAAAGTTTTCACATGCTACACCAAAATTACACAAAACTATTGGCTTCCAAATACAATAAATCTTCACTCGTGTGACCTCAAAGTTTGCATTGTCATCCATGTCACTACCAATGTGTCTTCAAATTTCTTTTAACTACACAAAACTAGATTCCATTCCGATTAGGAGATATCATCCGATTTCCACAAACTGCTACTCAAGAACACTGCTTGAATACTGCTTCTACCAAAATGATCATAACGTTCATGAATAAATGAATTATTATCTGTGCTCTTAACCATAGACATATAACATATCAAAGAGTATATCCTCAATGTCACATAGCTCCAACTACAATAACCCACGTCCGCTAATCCAAACACTGTCTGCTTCTCTGCAAGTCTTCGGTAAATCACTATGTTGACATCAATGACAATCATACTCATGAATGCATTTACAACTGCTATAGAATGGCTGCCAAACATTTAGCATTCATTCCTAACAATCTAAGTAATTATTGTAGGGTTGAATAATTAAGTATTCTTTGGAGGTCAACCATTACAAAACTACTTCGACTTAAGCACATGCTTAACCATGAATTTTTACTCAAGATCAAGTCCACTTACATTGTCACTCTAATGTCAAAAATCAAAGATCCTTATATTGTTATATGCTTTCTTTGGTTTCCATTTCTTAGTAACTCCCTGGGTTCATTTTAAACCTAGCATTATCCTTTCTTCTTTCGATGGTGCTTAGTTCTATTGTCATTTTTATATCATCTTTATAATAGCCTTGTGTTTTGCTAGTGTCTCATTATTTTTTTATCTTAAAATTATTTGAACACCAGTGCAATGTCTAAATTTTTTTAACAATCCTCTAGTGTCCCTTGATATTTTCTTTTTTGTATGTCATTTCTAAGTATTTCAGGACTTGTAAATTTCTTAGATCAATTGTAATAGCTCAAGATGAATCTAAATGGCTCATAAACTTCTTTATGTTGCCTTTTTTTTTTTTTTTCAATCAATCTTTCATTTTGGGTTTTTCTTTTGGACCTTGGTTCTCTTACACTATAAAGATCACATATAGCTCACTTGAAATCTATATCTCTCTAAACCACTCCTACTATTAGCTATTTTTCTTGCTAACTTAAATCCCAAGTGAAATTAGAATATTTAGACCTTGGGATTAAAAATCTAGACAACATGTTCAACCCCATCCACATATTGAAGACAAGAAAATGCAACAACACAAGGCATGAATGGCTTCTTCACTTTGATCTTGACAAGACTTGGGAGGGTATTCCTATGGCACAAATTTGCACATATATTAAAATCATGATACACAACAGTTTGGAAACCTCAAAATATGGATAATTCTCAAATCATGAATTATGGATGTTTTACATCACACCATTCTCAATCAGAAACACATAGGCTTTAGAAATAATTGAAAACATGACCTACATAACCCTGTACTAACAAAATAAAAGTAAAATTGATTTAAAAAAACTGAAACTAAACCGCCTAGACTAGTGTCTTCTCATAGCATCAGACTCAAATGTACAATAAGAAAATGCATTGCTTAAGTATGTAAAACCTTCCAAGAGTAAGTTCACAATATTGGTCTCTCACATTGATATCCTCTACTTTGCGTATATTGTAACTACACTTCTTAATCCCTCACATACACAAAACCATTTTATTTCCCTATTAAATGAACTTTAATCTCTTAGTTTTAAAGAGAAATGAAAAAATAAGAAAACACTACAATTTGATTACAAAAATGGCCCAAAAGATCATTGATTATTCATTCCATAAAATGGTGTTCATACATGTTGGAGATAACTATATAGAACACTCGACATATTTTCATTGTAATGGAGATACTACTTGAAAACAAAGATACATTTACAAATTGAAAATATCATCCTACTAGTCTAAGGTTGAACTATACATTAAAATTACTTTAAATAACTTATATAAGAACCCTTACCAATGACAAAGAAACGAGAATAAGCAGAAGAGAGAGGAAACTCCAAATTTATAGTGTCCTAAAATTTGATTTTCAAAATATCATCTCCTCTCTCATCTCACTAAAAATATCTTCTTAATTCATTATTAATCTGCATTCTTGTTTTATTTTCCCTTTGCAACTGAAAAGATTCCCCCATATTTTCTATTTCACTCTACATTTCCTCTGTTTCCTCACAAGGAACGGATTCTCATGATCAAACTAGAACCATGCATTCCTTGTGTAGATGAAAAAAAATTGTTCTGGTGAAAAAATATTTTTGTTGTTTGCACACTCAACTTTTTTGTTTTATTTTCTTGTGATATGACTTTACATATGTGTACAAATTACAATACTAATAAATTTTACACTACTTTCTCTTATTTGTACAATATTTTCACTCTCTCTCCTTTTGTTATTTGCACATTTTGCATTTTATGTGTAACCTCATTTACTGTACATCTTCTAGGTCCTATTTGGTTGCATGAATTAGAAAATGTTGGATTTATCTAATGTTGGATTTGGTCTATTTAGGAAGTTTCCAATCTGGTTTTTCATTTTTAGAATATAGTCGGAACCACTTGGTTTACCTGGAAGATGAATGAGAAGATGCATTTTTTGAGTTTGGTTCTAAAAATTTGGAAATGAAATTGGAATTTGAGTAAGGTTTTTTTTAATATACATTGTATATTTTCGACGCCTCACATTATCGCGGAGGAGTTTCATAAAAATTAGTTTATATCGGTGCCATGCACTTTTGGCTGAAAACGTTGTATGTTTGATGACACTCTATCGACATAACATTATTCTTGCTTCTTCGATGTGAAAATATTGTGTGTTTTTATCATCGATGTAACATGTGTGTTTGCTGGGTGATTTTTGGCATGTTCCAATGGGCAATGTTATGCCGATAACTCCTTTTGGCATAACATTATTTTTGTTTCTACGATGTGCGCAAAATGTGGGTCCTAATTGTCTTATTTTCAAAAGTTTTAAATGTTGATCACCTTTTCCTAGATCAAAAATGTTATGTTTTCACACTTAAATTACTTTTTACTGGTGACTACGACAGGACCTGAGTGCAGAAAATTTAATGTCTAACTGTATATTTTGGCTTCTACAGATGATGCAAACACTTTTCCTATATTTGCTAAAATTTAAAATATAGATGTCGGTGCTCTTACTATGTTTTTATCAGAAATTATACCGGATTGTGTGCTAATTGTCAAACAGGCCTGAATAACCAATTTGTTAACCTTGTTCGGAAATGGCACCGAGACATGTTGGATAGGCTTTCATTTTCGTTACTATGAAGAAAACTATTTTGGTTGATGGCATGATGACATGCATCTCATTCCTGCACAGAACTCTATTCACAGAGATATGTAAAACAACATTTTTAAGTTTCAAAGCAGAACATTTTCAAGCGATGTAAATGGGTTTCAAAGCAGAATCATGTCACCGTCCACATAAATGCTTTGCAAAAGAGGGGAAAATGTTGTGATGAATAAGTATACGGACCTAAAAATTTCAATATTTTTGAAGATGGACTCAAAATGTTATAAAATATGGATTACAAAAAAACTGGAATTGGAAGATGTAATTCCAATTCTACCTTTTCAAGTGGAAGATGTATATACTCATTTTAGGTCAAAATAAGAATACACATCTCCTTCATCCAATTCCTCTTTGCACTACCAAACTACGGATTGAACAAATTCTGAATTAAAAAATGCCAATTCTACCTCAATTCCCACAACCAAATGAAGCCTTAGTGAACATATTCCACTTCCCGAAAAAATAATTTTATTGTTACATATGACAGTTTCAAAATCAAAAGGAACAACTACTCAATTGCTTTTGAGACAAAGATACTTTCAGCTTATGGTCAATACTTTATAGCTTAATTATACTCCTTTCACATTTATAAAAAAATTGTTCACCTCATTCTAGAAATACTTTACTTTGCCTCAATAATATATTGATACAATGATCAATTTGGAGGTTCACTTCATTTTTTAATTGCTGCATAGGTCAACGCAAATGAAACATTTTTACCTTTCTGTGTAAAACACATTTCTACTCCAGCTCTTTTACCTTGGAGTAAGAATACTCTTCATCCATTTTCACATTTTAATTAAGTGTTTTCACCCTATTGAAAACAAAACACTAGTAGTTTTCCTTAATCAAATTACCTTTCCTCCATTTTCATTTCTTCGTGAAAAGCATTTTCACGGAAAATACTTTTGTCTTCTGTAGTCTACACATCATTTTTATTAATGAAAATAATGGTTATTCTATTGCAAATATCTCGAACTCGCAAAACGTATTTTTTACACATTTAGAATCCTCTGTGAGGTTATTTCTGCCATCTGGGTAAAACTATTTCATTGCATAGTTATATTCTATTTTGTTTAGCCAAGCATTTAAATGAAAAATAACACCAAAACTAATGTTGCTTCTGAGCATATTTGCTATTCATAGTGTTCCCACTGTGGCCCATATCAACATGGTGCCCCAAACTGCAATAAATGTTAGTTCGACCTTTTGCCACATCTGCAACAGAAAGTATTGTCCTTGCTCAACAATAGAAACAACACTGCTCTCAATTCAAATCAATTACAAACACTATTGTTTATGTTTTGTTTCTCAATGTGTGTTCACAATTTACTAACTTCTACCTTCCAAGTCACCTAACGACAACACACCCATCAAATGGTGTTCTCTCAAAACCAGGCTCCCTAGGTGTTCTGTACGGCTCCTTAAAATCCATTTCCGTGGACACATTTGCGAGAAAAAAAAAGTTGCAACAGATTTAAGATCTCTAGACATCGATCAAACATATCCACACAAGCATAATAGGTCTCCATAACATAGGTAGAGAATATGCTTGCAGAAGTTGTGGATTTCGCTTTAAGCATGACGATTGCATTGGCTTGAAAGATTTGAGGCCTCTTCACCAAATTCATTTGTGCATATCCTGCAATATTTGTTTCCCATTACACATTTCTCTAAGTCATTCCACCAAAAACAGTTCATATGCCCTTTTATGCTTTG
Source organism: Chamaecyparis obtusa (assembly GCA_027943335.1). Lineage (NCBI taxonomy): Eukaryota > Viridiplantae > Streptophyta > Pinopsida > Cupressales > Cupressaceae > Chamaecyparis > Chamaecyparis obtusa. The sequence continues at coordinate 74,915 of BSBK01012891.1, read as the reverse complement.
GAAGATGTTGGTAAAACATGTTGAATTTGACTTTAGATTTGCCATTTTGTTTTCTTTGGAGGCTCTAAGGCCTTTGTAATTTTATTATATACAAATCTTTAAGTCTTGACGGTGGTCTATACGCTATTCGAAACCTCTCATTTTATACCCAGGCAGAGAAGATGAGGGCAAAGGTTGTTGAACCTAGCCTTACACCTGCGCATTACACTTGCCATATGATATTTCCTTTGAGTTGACTAAGCAAATTGTACATCATGCAACCCAGCTTCCTGTAGAGGCATCTTATCCCTCCTGTCGTACTCTGGGGAAATAATTTTGGTATCCTTTGTTTGCTAAGATGGCATCTTAGCCCTCTTGACCACTTTGAAACTGTAAAGAACATGCAACGTCATAACACAACAAACTGTATTTCGTTTTATCTTACAAAAAATAGCTAATCTCATCGTCAGACTTTCCAACTAAGCATGGGGTAATATTTATATACAAAAATTTAAGGAGAAGACCAAAAAAAACTATGTAAAAAATTTGAATAAATTACAAATACATTGGCCTGGGCAATATTATCAAACAAAGACCTGTGCTTCTAAAAATGCATACAATGTTCACCAATATGCTAGAAATTCAGGGCAACAATTGATTTGTCATGAGAGTCGACTCTCATGAAATGAAAGCCTGCAAAGTAGGTCACTTAGACAATTTTGAAAATACGCAGAATGCAAACTCTTGCTGACCCCTAAAACTAGGTGCTTGTATTCTCCCGAAATGGATCATGGAAGGCCGAAAATGGACAAGTGCACTTAATGATATTAGGTGAACATTTCCCCAAATCCGTTTCCCAAAACATTCACCGAGTTCCAAATTATTCACATTGAAACCAGACCCTTCAGATAAACTTTTTTTCACTTTGAAACCAGACCCTTCAGATAAACCTTTTAGGGGTGTACTTATATGCCTTAGTAAAATTTAATCATGCGCACTTCAGATTTCTTTGGAGGCACCAACAATGGCTCGCATGGTCGATCTATGCTCCCTGTAGACATATCGAGGATTCAGATCTTTGCTTGAGAAAACCAAATGTCCATCCATTAGGCTCCTTATTCAAAACCAAATGAGAATCCCATCCTCTTTCATTGGCAGCCCCAAGCAACCAAAATAGTATAAACATTACTTTACCCTATCATAAATTGAATTTTTATCACACAACAATATGATCAACTTGAAAACACCATTGAAACACATTTGATCATATATACTATAGCTGACATCATTCATCAATTTGCCATACACAACATTATCAACTAATTTAACACTTGTTGATGCCATGGAATCATGATTACATTGAAAAATATCATAATTTGAAATCTATTTTGAACACGCTCAACACTTGTTAATGCTATAACCTTGGCACCTGTCCCTGGCGCCAAGGAATAAACCCATCTTTGTTTATCACCTTACTCAAAATTGATTGTCCTTAAATAATTACAAGCTTATATGTTCCTATAGCAACAGGTCTTCCCATGTTGCATCCTCCACTAAAATATTTTCCATTGAATCATGTACTGTTACTGCTTCTCTTTTTCAACTTATTATCCCTTACATCCACTACTACTTACGGAAGTATTACTAGCTTGTTGTCTTGATTGATTGTAGGTAAATTATTTGATGGATCTATATATTTTATTATCACCTTTTTAAGGCAATACTTGTGAAAAATATTGTTAACATTATTTATCTTGCTTTTCTCCTATAGCTTGAACTCGTAGGCCACTTTTTCATTTCATCTCAAAATTAAATGGATCCTATAGAAATATGGCTTGAGATTTTTTCACTCACTTTCTTTTGTGGAAGACAATTTGTATGGATGCCAACTCACAAATAGAATGTCTTTATTCTTACTTTTCCTCTTCATCCTGGTATGATCTACATACTTTGTCACTTATTACCCTGTAGCTCTCTATTATTCTAATGATGGATTATGGAGTGTGATTAAAAATGTTGATACAAAAAAATACAACACTATTTGGTTCAAAAATAATATTGATAAAAAATATAGATTATAGAAACTTGATATCCTTAATTGGTTTTGGTATTTTTAAGAGATTATTCTAGAGTTACGTTAGAATGTATTGGCTTTATTTGACTATATTTCTTTCTCTTGGTATCTATCTATTTTCTATAATGAGATCAATGAAGCTTCAAAATTCATGCCCACACAAGGCCAATGATGGCATCATCTTGATTGAAATTTTTGAGGCTTTGTAATATTGATTCTTTAACTAGATCTACTTGATCCAATTCTTCTACTAATTAGAAACATAATTTATCAAATAAGCTTCTACCCATTTATTGACACTCTTGGTATTTCCGCCTATTTACAAGTGTTAGCTAGTGCTAGGGGTGAGCTAAATTATTGCCTAAAGGAGGAGTTATTGCCAAAAGAAACTAAGCTTTTACTATCTTTTTCACTCATGATACTCTTGGCTAGTCCATGGAGATTTCTCATTTACTTATAGAATATATTGGTCACTTACAATAATTTAAAATTTAAGAGATATCAAATAAATGGGAATAATTTGTTAATGAATCTACAACATGTGTATAGTCCTTACCTTTGACTTTACTAGGTCTCATGATGAATTCCATCTAGACACATTTGATTTCTACTCCAAGATGAGCAAGAGCTACAAAAAGCCTGCTAGAAATTTAAGAACTCCATTCTATTTTACTGATAAATGATGCATCATTTGATATGTTTGAGAACATCATTCTTAAGTCCTTTCCATGCAAACCTTTGCATGATCTAAATCTGTTGGTCTTAAAATACATATGGTGGCCTCTTGAGAGAGTATCATGAGCTACTTTCAAAATATTTATCTTCAACTTTGATTTCGTCATCAAGTAAACTCTTCTTTGAGGAAAAAGAGTTCATTACAAATTGTGTATGTATTTTTTGGTAGCCTCTCTTCCAATACATTAACTATAGATAGGTTATTTTCATAATTTATTTATCAACATGCACCATCGTAGTCATAGTACACCAATAGTATCAACATGCATAATTCTAGTCATGTGTATGCTTGTTTACTATTTATTTATTTATTTTGATGCATCGTCATTGTATCAATTGGTCTAGGGGCTTGATTAAGGAGTACTTGACCATCCTTAACAAGTTATCAAATAGTGTTTACAAGACCACCCTACGGTCGACATAGGCATAACATAGGTGTATTTGGGCCATATTTTTTTTTGTTGGAAGGTATTGATGTGGCTTTTCAAGTGTTCCTTAATGTGGCACAATTTTATACCTAGGCATGTTGTAGATTGATTCTAGGAACTACTACTTAGGTCATTAGAGTGCATTTAGTCAAATTGAGAACCTATGTAGCCTATTATGTACTTATTTTTCGGTACTAAATTTGTACCCTTTTAAAGAATTTGAAATTTTTTTTACAACATTTGTAAACATCATACTACATTTCACATCAATAATATTTTATATTTATTTTGGTTTATTATCATTGAATCAATTTCTCTAAGAGCTTGAATAAAGAACATGACCCTCACCTAAAAAGATCTCAGATAGTGCAGCAACACCACCCTACATTTAAGACATGCATAAAATGATATTTCTCAAACAGTGCATTTTTTTTAGACATGGAACACCCATAACCTGTCTCATATGATTTTTTGGATAGTAAACTTGTGCCACTTTAGACCATTCGATTTGTTTTTTTAAATGTTTTTAGATAACACGCTACATTTTCCACCAATAATGTCAACATGCATCATCCTAGTCCTATAGACACTCATTTAACAAGCTCTCTAAACTTGTAACACTCGTAGCCTTTCGTACACCTTTTTTTGACAGTAAATTTGATCTACTTCATGATGTTTTGTTTGATTTTGACAACATTTATAGTTATCACCATACATTTCACACGAATAATATTAACATGCATCATCCTAGTTATTGCATGTTTATTTAACATTCTTTTAATTAAGTATAATATGACACTCAAGAAATTCTATTGTATAGTTAATACAAATAATATTAACATGCATCATCCTATTCAGAAAGTTTTCATTGCTAATTACCTTATTAATAACATTTCAACTTCACTAACAGACCGAAAGCTCAAATGTTAAGAATTTGAGTAAAAGAAAACATATCACTCAAAAAAATTCTTCAACGGCACTCTACATTCATAAAAAGTGCTTGCGGCGTTATCAGTCATGTTAGTGTAAGGCGCCCCAAGCGCCTGTTGCCGCTTTGCAAACAAACAATTTCGTATTTAGCAGATCAAAGATCGAATCCCACCGCTTTTCTGATCTGAGCATCAGTTTGATCTTGATTAGCCTGTCACACGTAGCGAAAATGCTTGCTCTGTAATTGACGAAATGTTTGATCTTGAGGCTCCTCTTTATTTGGAGGATGTGCTGGCATTTTAAGTCATTTGAATTTCGTTATACTTCCACTGAAACTTCCTGGCATTTGAATTCCTCGGAGGATTTGCAGACTGCAGAGGGATATAATCAACTGCCGATTAATTCTTTGCCCTGTTCTCGGGATAGGGTGTGCACAGAGTGCTTCTGCAAATATATTAAAGCTAATTCAACGCCCAGTGTAATTTTTTTCAAAAGCGCCCAAATTTTTCTAAAGAGATGCTTAAATGTTCTCAGAAAATTATGAATGAGTATATCTTTAAATCAAAAATCATTTTTAGTTAAATTGTTATAAGGAAGGTAGTTTGATTAAGTGCTTCAAAGTCATCCTATATTGTAGTTGGTTCAATCACATCTCCAAAGATTTTAACTTTCAATAGACGACACAGTCATACTCACCAAATAAATTCACTATTTTTTAATATTTATTAATTAATTTTGTCATTTGTTTATTGTATTCATGTTATTAGGTCAAAATTATATGTTACTCCTCTTTGCAATGTCTTGTTATACCTAGTTTTTAAATTCAAGCGGTTGGAAAACATTTAATTGAACTATTTATTTATTATTCATGTATTTTTCTACTTAAAAAGGGTAAAGCATAAGGCTTTTTAGGAGATGACATACCCAAACACTACTTTGACTTAAGCACACTAAATCATTAAATTTTCTCTATGATCTATCCCACTTAACTTCCTAACCTATTTGTAAAATCTTTTACTATTTCTTGTTCTTTATGAACCATTCATTATAGATCCCCTTTAGCTCATGCACTTATAGTACAAGATGTGGCTTTTGCAAAGGTTTAAATTATGATATTTTAGTAAGATTTGACTCAAACTTGTTAGCTCATATATATTATGGGTATTGGTTCACCTAAACCCGTTTGTTATGAGCATAAATGTTCCACTTTAAACACATTACATCTACGTGATGTTAATAATGATGAAGCATATAGAATTCACAAGAGATCACTTTTTCAAAGACTATCCCAACTCAAGCATGCTTAACTATGGAGTTTCTCTCAAGCTCAAACCCACTTAGCTTTCCACTCTATTTGTAAAACCTTGAGGACTTATTGTTACTCGCCAAACATTCATTATAATTCCTATTTATCTCATCCATTCATGAGTGGATAATTTAGTTTTATATCTAGTGTATTAGACTATTTAGTATTTAGTTTCATAGCTTTTGAGATAATATTATTGATCTATATTTGATTATACTAGTTATTTATTATATATGTATTTTTCTACTTAAAAATGGGGTGAAGCATCAAGTATTTTTAGGTGATCACTTACTCCAACATTACTTTGACTTAAGAACACTAAACCATTAAATTTAGAACTATCCCACTTAACTTCCTAACCCATTTGTAATATATTTTAGTAATTTTTGTGCTTTATGAACCATTCATTATAGATCCCTTTTAGCTCATCCACTTATAGTACAACAAGTGGTTTTTGCAAAGGTTTAAACTGTGATATTTTAATACAATTTAACTACATAGCTCTTTTGACTCAAACTGGTTAGCTCATATATATTATGGGTATTGGTTCACCTAAACCCATCTGCTATGAGCATAAATGTTCCACTTTGAACACATTATATCTAGGTGATGTTAATAAGGATGAAGCATATAGCCTTCACAAGAGATCACTCTTTCAAACACTATCCCAACTCAAGAATGCTTAACTATGGAGTTTCTTTCAAGCTCAAACCCACTTAGCTTTCCACTCTATTTGTAAAACCTTGAGGAAGTGTTGTTCCTTACCAAACATTCATTACAATTCCCATTTATCTCATCCATTGATGAGTGGATAATTTAGTTTTATATGTAGCGTATTAGACTATTTAGTATTCAATTGTGTAGGTTTTGAGTTAACATTATTGATCTATATTTCACACAAAATAATCTCTCACATGAGCACAAACGACCCACTCAACACTAGTTGCATCTAAGTGTTCTTGTATAGTTAAATAATTAAGTAATCTTTGGAGGTCAACCATTACAATACTAATTTGACTTAATAACATGCTTGACCATGAATTTTTACTCTGGATCAAGTCCACTTGCATTTCCACTATAATGTTAAAAATAAAAAATCCTTATATTTTTATGCTTTCTCTGGTTTCCATTTCTTAGTGACTCCCTAGGTTCATTTTAGCCCTAGCATCATAATGTCTCCTTCCAATGGTTCTTAGTTCTTATTTCTTATGGCCCATATTTGTCAATTTTATATCACCTTTATATTAGCCTTGTGTTTTGCTAGCATCTCATTATTTTTTATCTTAAAATTATTTGAACACTAGTGCAATGTGTGATTTTTTCACAATCCTCTAGTGTCTATTGATATTTTCTTTGTTGGTGATCATTTCTAAGTATTTCACCACTTGTAACTTTGTTATATCAATGGTAATAGCTCAAGATGAATCTAAATGGCTCATAAACTTCTTTATGTTTCCTTTCTTCATATTTTTAAATCAATCTTTCATTTTGGGTTTTTATTTTGGACCTTGGTTCTCTTATACTCTAAAGCTCACATATAGCCCACTCAAAATTTATATCTCTATAACACTCCTATTACTAATGATTTTTATTGCTACCCTAAATCCTAAGAGAAATTAGAGTATTTAGAGCATTAGATTTAAAATATATACAACATGTTCAACCCCATCCACATATTGAAGACAAGAAAATACAATAACACAAGGCATGAATGTCTTTTTCACTTTGATCTTGACACAACTTGAGAGGATATTCCCATGGCACAAATTTGGACATATATTAAACTCATGATACACAACAATTTGCAAACATCAAAATATGGATAATTCTCAAATCATGAATCATGGATATTTTAAATCACACCATTCTCAATCAAAATAAAAATGGCTTTTAAAATCATTGAGAACATGACCTACATAACCCTATACTAACAAAATAGAAGTAAAATTGATTTCAAAAAATTGAAACTAAAGCCCCTAGACTAGTGCCTTCTCATAGCATTAGACTCAAATGTACAGTAGGAAAATGTATTTATGAAGTAGATAAAACCCTCCACTAGTAAGTTCACAATACCACTATCTCACACTAATATCCTCTACTTTACTTCTATTGTAACTACACTTTTTAATCCTTCACATACATAACACCATTCCAATTCCCTATTAAATGAATTTTAATCTATTATTTAAAGACAAGAAAAAATAAGAATACACCACAAATTGATTATAGAAATAGCCCAAAAGATCCTTGATTATTTATTTCATATGGTGTTCATACGTGTTAGAGATAATGATATAGAACACTCAAAACATTTTCATTGTAATGGAGAAACTACTTGAAAACAAAGATACATTTAGAAACTTAAAATAACATTCTATTGGTCTAAGACTGAATTGTACATTAAGATTACTTTAGAAAACTTAAATCAAAACCCCCAACAATGAGAAAGAAAACACAATAAGAAGAAGAGAAAGGAAACTCCAAATTTGAAATAATGATAACATGTGTCCTATAATTTTATTTGCAAAACATGATCGCCTCTCTCATCTCACTAAAAATATCTTCTTAATTCATTAATAATTTGTATTCTTGTTTTATTTTCCCTTTACAACTGAAAAATATTCCTCCATATTTTCTATTTCACTCTTCATTTCCTTTGTTTCCTCACAAGGAACAAATTCTCATGATGAGACTAGAGCCATGCATCCCTTCCTAGATGAAAAATATTTGCTCACTAAAAAACTATTTTTGTTGTTTTCATAGTCAACTTTATTCATTAATATTTGTGTGATATCACTTCACACGTGTACAAATTACAACACTAATAAAATATTTTACATGTTGAATTCTTTGGTCCTTGATGTCATGACATGTCAACTTTAATAAAGGCGGTTTATTTGAGGTGGTTCATGTTTGATAGCTTACTATCTGACACTTACATGGGTAAAATAGTATATTTTTTGGTGGAAACATATTAATGTAACATGAAGCCATGAAAATACTTCACTTGGTTATTATAGCTCCATCTGGTATCTATTAAATAGATAGACTCCAAAGTTTTTTCAATGTGATTTTGGTTTTGTTTTAAAGGAAAAGGTAAATCAACTTTAGAAAACTTACATCAAAACCCCCAACAATGAGAAAGAAAACACAATAAGAAGAAGACAAAGGAAACTCCAAATTTAAAATAATGATAACATGTGTCCTAAAATTTTATTTATAAAATATGATCTCTCTCATCTCACTAAAAATATCTTCTTAATTCATTAATAATCTGTATTCTTGTTTTATTTTCCCTTTGCAACTAAAAAATATTCCTCCACATTTTCTATTTCACTCTTCATTTCCTTTGTTTGCTTGCTTTTTAAGGAAAGGGTAAAACTACTTTCTTTGTTTGCTCCTTTTTTACATAACCCTAATCGTTGTCACCCCCATGAAGCAAGTCCTAGTTCTTTAGCTCTCTGAATATATTTTTGATGTGGGATTTTAATATGGTGGCATAGTGATCAATGGGTTTTTGGTTATCTTTTTGAAAATTATCTAAGTATTATCATTTCCAAATACCCTTATTGTCAGTTTTAACAGTGACGATCGAAGGGAAAATCTTCCAATTAACTTTCCTATGATATAAAGTATAAAAGGCTAATGCCGAATTAGTGTACAAGTTTAACAAATTCTTCAATGTAAATGCATTTTCATTAGTTACAATAGTTTTGTATTTTGGTAACGCAAAGTAAAAAATGATTTCATTTAGTTCGGTTATTTTTGTGATGAAAGGATGTCGTCCGACAATTTTAATAAGGGTTTTTCTTTGAAATGTTTGAATAGTTTCTTTAGATTATAAACCCTAGCATGGGCATATGTTATTGTAAGAAGATATTATTTGTTTTTTAAAGTAAAAATGGATTTTAAAAGGACCAAAAACCTTGTACAAAGTAATAAAGATAGAGCTTAAGAGTTCAAGATACAACTATGATACATCATAAACATAAAAGAAATAAGAATAAATAAAAAACACTATATCCTAACAACCAAAACATAAAAAGGGGCAACACAACAAAATAGGACAGCAACTAGACAGCAAAAGACCAACTAAAACTTTTTCATAGTTTGCTCAACCTAGTTGATCATAAGGTCCATGCTACCAGAATTTTTTTTAAGATCTTCTAGATCAATGTCATCTTGGGTAGAAGCCTTCTTCATCCTCACACAAGTCCTCTTGTTGCAGCCAACCATTTCTAGGTCGTTATTAACATCTTTCTCCTAGCTACCTTTACCTTTGAGATGTTCCAAATTATCCATCATAACTTTAAAATGCTCTGTATTAGCTTTCAAGGTGCTGTGAATTTGAAACCCAATATTTTTTATAGTCTCCTCAATTATATCCATCCTCTTTTCTATGTTTTTATAATAATTGTCCTTTCCCCTGATTTATTTCTCCAATATATCCAATGTAGCCATCATAGCTTCTGCATTTCCAATAGCTTCCAACATATCATCAATACAAATAGAGATTGGTTTATCACCAATTTTGACCTTTTATATAAACTTGATCATTTTATCTTTCTCTTGTAAGTCCTTTTTAATCTTGGTCATATCCTCCAACAAATTCCCAATTGTTTGACTGAAACCCATTATACTATTCATATCCTTTTGAGTATGACTAGTGTAATTGCCTTTATCTTTGTCAGTGGGAAACTCTTCATTATTCCCTATGTTATTACTTGTTTCCTTCTCATGCTCCTTAGTACAAAGATTTAGCTTAGAATCTTTAATCACACTGTCATTTTTAAGTCCTCTAGTTTCCGGAATAGAATTACCCTATGACCCCAAAAATCCATCTTTCTCCCCCATAATATCCCTATCAAGGTGCATATCATCCATCAGATAAATCTCCTCTTATTTCTTACTAATCCTAGTAGCTATCCCAACAATAGTTCCATCTTCTTCATTTGAGGATATGAAGATATGCTTTCTAATTGAACACTTATCTTTCCGAACCCTTTTAAAATTATTGGTATTCTCCCTCCTCCAATAATTCTTCCTCTTGTTACTCTTAGCAATATGGTCTTCAAATAAGAAGTCCCCATCCTTAGTATCATTCTCAGTGATGGAATCCTCCATAGTCTTTCTATTCTTTTTAGCTCTTTTCCAGGAACCTCCCTTAATAGTAGGTTTTACTTTCTTCATACATGTCCCCCTACAAGAGTCATCTAAGGCATCCTCAATCTCAGAATGTACATTATACCCACTAGTTTCCCCTTGCGTCTCCTCATTACCAGTCACTTTACCCTTAAGAAAGGGTTTTTTCTACTATTTTTCTCTTAAGGAGATCGTACACAAGAACCTTTAGACCCTGATGTGAAGCATGATCCCCTTGAGGATCCTTTTGAAGTTTGTTAATATTATGGATAAAAGAACAATATAAATAATAAGGCAAGATGATTTTATCCTAATGCCAAAAATGATTCAAAATAACAAAGTGATACCAATAAGCTCTACTAAACCTACCATCCAAAGTAACATAGATAATAATAACAAAAATAATAGACCTCAAAAGCTTGATGATGCACTTAGTTTTATGGTAAGATTTATCACCTTTGACAAGCCATAGTCTCACCTCCTCCATCTCTAAAAATTTGTTCAAAGCCCTATCAGAAATTATCCTTTCTTTGTAGAACTTACAACCCTCCTTTGACAAACCATTAGCTTCCACAACAACATCTTCATCAATTTCCACCATTTGGTTCCCCATCTTAATCTTACCACTCTTCCAATTATTAATGAAATAAATGGTAATTAAAGGATTATTTCCATGAAGACTTTCCATATATACATCCATACCTCCATTTTGCAGAATACTCCACACCTAGGTGTTTTGCATACAATCTTGACAAGAAGAAATTTTGACCCTTTTTTGTTCCCTCCCATATCTGTCTCCAAGTTTTTCTCTAACCCTGAATTTTTCTATCTTTTCCAATAACACCACAACAACTAATGGAGCTTATTCTTTTGGTCACCCACAATCTATATGTGGTTTCACATGTTTGAGAGATATAAATTTTTATTCATCATTATTTATAATGTTCACTCCCTTTTGTTTACTCTGGATATGATCCAGCTCCAACCATGATCTCACCTCATATGAAAGATTTTCCTCCCCCTTCCAAGTGATGATGTCATCCCTACTACAAGCCTTATTGGCTGCCTAGTCAGTTATCGTATTAATCTCTCTCAAAGCATGGGAAATTATAATGCTTGATTCTAAATTATTTAGTATATCCTTCGCCACCTTGATTACATTATAAATAGACCAAGAAGTAGGACAAATATTATTAAGGATATTTATTATATTCATTGAATCTGCCTCTACCCAAACTTTTCTACACCCATATTCTTTGGCCAAAATGATACCTTGGTAAGTAGCAATCACTTCTAGCACATAGTTTTATTGATTTCCAATAGGTATAGCTCTGATAGCTTTACATATCCCATTCTCATCTCTTAAAACCACCCTACATGGACAATGATTCGTGGGTTCCCTTTCAAGGCCCTATCATAATTTATTTTCACCCACCCATTAGTTGGAAAATCTCATCTAGCTCCATTTCTCAATTTGACCTGATTTCTTATATTCCTTCTACATTTAATTTTCTAGCTATCAAAAACTCTTATATCCCATTGATCCTTAGCAATGTCAATTTTTCCTATAGTATAAAGATTCTCAATTATAGATATTTTCACTTTCTCAAAAACCACGTGAGAAGAAGAAGAAGATTGATTTCTAAACACCCTATCATTTCTCTCCTTTCATAGACCCCAAAAGATATGGGGTAAAGAAATATTCCATAAAGTTTTCACAAAACTATTCTAAGAAGGAGAAACCAAAGATAAAAACATTTTGAATATCTAAAGGAAAGACCCAATCAAGATTGAATATCTCTATGAATCTGGTCCAGATATTATCATAAAAAGTATAGCTCACAAACATAAGATTAAATATCTCTACCTCCTACTTACAAAGGTAGAAATCATTCAGTAAACAACTTCTTGTAGTTTTTAAATTATCTGTTGTAAGGATTTTGTTTTGGAACATAGTCTAGAAGAAGATTTTTAACTTGGGGGTAAGACGTTTAATCCAAGCTTTGGGCCTATTTGGAGAATCTAGTTTAGAAAATTGTTGATAGTATAAGGAAGCCATAGAGAACTTACCATCAAAATTCAGTTTCAAAATAAGATGATCTTCCTCCCCAATCTTGACAAAATAATTCAATCTTTTTTGCACTGCCTTAGAGATGGGTCAATGAAAGAAAGATCCTTCCAATTTTTAATCTCCCAATATTCAGCCACTTTGAATCCAACAGAAATCTTACATTGGTCCTAAAAAATCTTCCAATTAGGGTTATCTTGTAAAGGGTGATCTAAAAGCCAAACATCTTCCCAATAATTAATGGTTTTTTGATTTCCAACCTTCCATTTGACTCCCTTAGTGATGAGCTCTTTATCTTTTGAAACATTATTCTATATATTAGATATGTCAAGTAGAATACTCACCCATATATTTATTCTCCTAAATATATTTCCACTCTCCCTTCATGTTATAAGCTCTACACATATGCTTGGCCATGAGAAACTCATTCATGTTTCTCAACTTCCTTAACCCAGGGCCACCTTTAATGATGGGCTTACAAACTTTATCCCAAGAAATTAAAGACAACATTTTTTTCCAGTCTAGTCCAAAGGAAGGTCCTTTGAATTTTTTCAATAGTCTCAACAAATTTCTAAGCTAGAATTTTAAAGAGACTAATAGCATAGAGAGGGATACTTTTCAAAGTAGTTTTCAATAACTGAACTTTTCTAGGCTGGATAAATAATGTTCCCTTCCATCCAAGTAACTTCTTATAAAATTTATCAACCAAATATCTCCAAAAAGAATTAAGAGGATCCTGACAAAGAGGAAGACCCAAGTAGGTTACATACATATTACCAATCTGACATCCCAATATTTTGCTAATCTTTATATGTCTTTTATCAAGAGTGTTAAAAAAATAGATATAGCTCTTAGTCCAGTTGATAAACTATCTTGAAGCAGCCCCATAACTATTAAGAGATCTTTTAATATTTCTAGATTCCTTCACTGAAGCTTCTCCCATAACAAATGAGTCATCAAAAAATAGCTAATGAGAGCACATTTGATGGTCTGATGAAGGTTTCAAACCTTTAAACTCCATTTTCTCAACAAGCCAAGCTATGTATCTTCCAAAAGATTAAGCCATAATAAAAAAAATCATAGGGGAGAATAGATCACCCTATGTTAAGCCCCTAGAAGATTTGAAGAAAGGGGTAGGGGACCCATCAACCAAATAGAGAAAGTGGAAGAAGAAACTAGCTGCATAATGTGGTGAACACTTCTCATTCTGAAACCACAAGAAAGAAGCACTTTTTGAAGAAAATCATAGTCCACTATGTCATATGCTTTTGATAAATCCAGCTTCAAAATAAAACCTTCCTTCTTATGCATCATAAGAGAATGAATATTCTCATGGAAAGTGATGATGGAGTCTAAAATCTATCTCCTAGGCATGAAACCATTCCACTATGGAGATGTGATTAAGGATATTAAAGAGATAACTCTAGAAGTGAGTACCTTCGATATGATCTTCAAGATAGAATTGCAAAGGATAATAGGTCTAAATTGATCCATGGTATCAGTTTCTGGTCCCTTGGCAAAAAGAACCACAAGAGTCCCATTAATCTCCTTCAAGATTTTTCTAGACCCAAAAAACTCTTTAACAACATTAGTAATATCCTTCTCAACAATATTCCAATACATTTGGAAGAAAAACATTGGGAAACCATCTAGTCGAGGTGCTTTTCTCCCTTCAAAGGAATTGGCAACCTTTTTAATTTCATCATTAGAATGGATAGCCATCAAAAAATCATTGTGATCCTCTTTCAAAATATGAGGAATACACTCTAATAGATCCCTCTCAGCTTCCATATCTAGGTCATGATACTTTTTCAAAAGATTAGAGAAATAATTTGTAGCCTCTAACCTAATAGAATCCTCCTCCTCCATGATCCCATTATTGTTAATAATTGTGGAAATTTTGTTATGTTATTTTTGTTTTAGAGTAGACATAAAAATATATTTGGTATTCCTATCTCCTTCTTTCAACCACACATTCCTAGATCTCTATTTCCAGAAAGTCTCTTCTTTATCTATAACATCATGAAATTTCACAAGCATCTCGTTCTCAATTTCTTTGGACACCACCTTATACCCATCCTTCAAAATATTATCTTGAATCTCTTTAACATCCTTAAGGATATCATTCTTGGAAGAAAAAATATTCTCAAATCTATCCTTATTCCATTTCTTAATATTGTCCTTTAAAATTTAAGCTTCTTGGCAACTTTAAACACAGATGTGCCTTCAATCTTAACTTTCCACGAATCCCTAATATTACTCTCTAGATCAAGATGCATGGTCCACATTTTTTCAAATTTGAAAGTGTTGATGTATGTAGCATTGGTCAGATAAATAAAATTGATTATATAATTATTATAAGAATTGATTTATTATACACACACACACACATATAATTGATATATATATATATATATATATATATATATATATATATATATATATATATATATATATATATATATATATATATATATATATATATATATATATATATATATATATATATATATGAAGTTAATCTTTTATTTATTCTTATAATTATTATATAGTCAAATTAATAAATTAGATTAATGAATAGACATGTCCCATGAAGGGACATGTCTCTTCTTGTCTTTACCTTTTATATATTTAAGAGATCAATGCATTTGGAGAGTACACACTTTTACAATAGTGCTATTACATTTGCAGCAATCTGGTGCATCGATCTAGAATTTAACATGGTATCAAAGCGGGTTCCTTTGAACAAAGCTTTACCACTTAAAGAAAGATCCTAGATGCCTCTTGTAGATAGCGACGCAAATAATAGAATTCAGAGAATGATGCAATGGGAAGACATAGAACTAAACTCCACAACTTTTTCTATTTTTTCAAGACCGCATTTGTGAATTCCAAGGGACGCGATAATTGTAGCATTGTATTAGCAACCATCTTGGCATCAAGAAAATCAGGGCACACTGTCTATTTTGATGCCTCAAAGGTTTGTGGTCTTATAACCTCAATAGTTGCAGGATATGCATAATATGGAGTTGTTGGAAGGTTTCTAAACTCCTAGCAAGGAGTAATGACGGTTATAAAGCCCGGCTTAAAGCCAAAGACAACAAACTTACCCACATCCTCTGCCATGCCCAAATTTGGAGCGGTTGATTGTAGGATATGCACTTGGATTTGTTAAGATTATTTTAAATTTATGAGAGTAATGTAATTTGCAGATGTATTCCACAACATAGGCAATGTCTTTCATTGACAAGATCTGTTAAAGGAACATGGTCTCATGTTGAGCCATTTGGAGCAAAGTAGGCACGAAATAGAGATTATTTAAAAAATAAAATAGATGCTGGGTTGCTTTGTGTATGTGAATGCAAAATATGGAAATACCAACTAAAACGGTGAAGGTTAGGCTATGTGCCTCAATGACTGTGATCTCAAAAGTTTCCAAGATTGCTAGATACATTTTCAATCCATCTATGAATGGTATTTGAAAGCTTTCAAATAGATGCAAGGGTGGGTGTGAGTCGTAGGTAGGAAAATCCTCTACACTGTGCTACCTTCCAAATAAAGATATCCTAGCATGCCGACTTATATCTCATTTCCTCCTATTTGGTTCTAAATTATGCATATGTATTCACAGTCCACGCGGGTTCGAATTCTACTGCCTGTGTTTTTAGGGTATAAATTTACAAAGACCACTCTCTTAGGGTAGGTAAGTGAACAATGGAGGCTGCAAAGAGGGAAGCGAGAAAATGTGGACTGATGAATCGATGGAAAGAGCTGGAAGATGAGGAGAATGACCAAGATGATTTGCCAGACTCAGACTTGGAATTCCAGTGCCACAAGGAACAATGGCTATGTTGTTGCAGTGTGGGGTTGACATTGTTGGTTCCAACTTATCTATGAGTAATGATACTCACTGAAAACCATTTGTTTGATGTTGACAAGAGAATAGTGAGTCAATCAGCACTTGACAACTAAAGAAAATAATTTCACTCAACGAAATATCTAGTATATTCTCTGCTATGTGGTCTACATTGATAACATTTGATACTTCAAAGCAGTGAATACATGTGAATACATACACATCGATCTAAATACTTCAAAGCAGTGAAATATATATCTTGATCTATATTGGGCACCAAGGCAAAAGACTTCATACTATCCATCGTATATGCTATGACAACAATGTATCCATTGGAAACATTCAAAATTATCATTATGCGTGCATTTAAATATTGCTCAGTCAGATCTTGTGACTTCATACTTAGATGATTAATATTCAGAATTCATGTTTAAAGGTTACACATTCTTACTACTAAGATTGTGATTTATATCTGATTCACCATGAAATCATCGTGATTTATATTATACATATATTATGATTTACAATCACATGCATCTTGTTAGGATTGTATTTTGTCAACACTTTCAGACATCAAGCACAAACTTCTGGAATTGATAGATTGATATGTAGCACCAATGATTAAGGTTATCATCCTTCTATTGTATATAGAGACATTACTTCTATTTCATGTATAGTTGAGATACTACTTGTGGGATCTGTGTCTAGTGATATCACTCATGGGATGACAAGAAGAAATAGTGATAATTTACAAACAAAGTTACAGTTACATAAGGATTTCATGATCGCTGGAGTATCGTGAGGAGAAGACATTCCCGATAATTGGGTTACACTCTCATTATAATCTTATGGTCTATAATGTTACCAGGGCAATACTTACAAATCATCAAACACAACTTAATCCCCTTTTGCAAATTTGACATCAGTATCATATAGAAATGAACAATGACTGTGAAAGGCTTGACTATCGTATAATATACTGGCTCAATAGTCCTATAGCAAGATAGGAATATTTTAGAAGGCTCATGTATAGTAATGAACTCCGTGGTTTGGAGTGATATGTTGAAACACTCCACAAGAATCCCCTTTGATGAAGGTATTAGATGTTGATTTTAGCATCAGGATGACAAACTCAAAGTTATCAAGAAGGATTCCTCCCTAGCTAAGAGGGAGTGTTGAAATTAGCTTCAGGAGGATCAAAATAATAATTCAAGTTGGTGAAAGAAACTACCCGAGGCTAGTAATATTTGGCAATAAGAGATAAGTATTTCTATCCTTGAACAATATTTATAAATTTTGAGTCATTAATTCATGCCATAAGATCGGGATAGTTACATACCAATTATTTATATTAATATACATATATATGAAGTTAATCTTTTATTTATTCTTATAATGATTATATAGTTAAATTAATAAATTAGATTAATGAATAGACATGTCCCATGAAGGGACATGTCTCTTCTTGTCTTTACCTTATATATATTCAAGAGATTGATGCATTTGGAAAGTACATACTTTTACGAAAGTGCTATTACATTTGCAGCGATCTGGAATTTAACAAAAAGGATAAAATCATTTCCCTTTTTCAGGATTAGAAATGAAAAAAATAGGGTAATGGTTTCATCCTTCTCTAATATGGCAAATAAAGAGAAAAAAATAATGAAGAAACTAGTAATTGGTATTTAAAGATCTATCAAGTCTCACCTGGATAAGATCCTTGCCAGTTAGTTTATTCGTCTAAGTAAAATTGACACCTTGGAGATCCATGTCATGGAGAGGCTGATCATTCATGAAATCCATCAAGTCCATTATGTTGTCATGATTTCATAAACTACCTCCCATATTTTCATCATCGTTGATCGGAGTATTGAAATCCCCCATTATGATCCATCCTTCTTGAACAAATTTTTATCTCATATTCTCAAGTTTTTCCCAAATATTATATCTACCAGACTTGGTGTTAGGAGCATAAACACTAGTCATAACCCAAGAAGTACCATCCTTGATGTGTTTAAATCTGATGCAAGCCATGTTATTTTGTTGGATCAAGACTTTCCCTTTAATATTATCACAATTCCAGTAGGTAGCAATACCCCCTGAGGCTCCATTAGAATCTCCCACACTAATCTCCCCATTTCTAAACAACTTGATACTCTAAAACTTGTCCTTAGCCATTTTAGTCTCTTGGATTAAAAAATATCTAGTTTATTATCTCTAATCATATTTCTTATTAAATATTTCTTATGAGGATTATTCAATCCTCAAATGTTCCAAGATATAATCTTTATAGATTTTAGAAAGGGCCTACCTCAAGGATGGTTTTATGGGTGTTATCTTCTATATTCTGGCTTGCCTCCAAGGTGTTTTTCTTTGATTTGGAAAGTCTACCCGGTGAGGGATATGTTTGTCCCACATCTCCTGCTCTTTTCCTAGTGTTTTTGGACAATGTAGATTTATTTTTATTCTTTTTTTTCCCTAGTTTTCCTCTTATCTTCTGATATAGAATCCATATCACACTTCTCTAAGGCTTTGTTTATATCCTCCACTTCTCCCCACTTAGGAGCTTCCAACTCAGCAAAATAACTTTTAACCACATTTGGGGAATTTTGAGATAGATCTGATAGGGATTGACCTAAAACAATACATTGTTGAGAATCCTGAAATCCATTATCATAGACCTTTCTAGTTACTAATTGGTTATCTTCATTTAGATTCTCCACCCCTAAAATTTCAGAGATCTCACCTTCTTCTCTATCATCCGTTGAGTGTCATTTATCAATATTGGTGGAACAAGTCTCTTTTTCCTTTTCCTTCATCCTTATCTAAGGTATCCATAACTATCATATTAAATAGATTTGTAGCTATTTCTTTAGATGTTATATCTTCTTGATCTCTCCTAAGCCCATCTTTCCTATTGCCTTCATTATCTTCCCGCTCCCTCATTTTCATGTCTTTCTTGCTTCCATCATAACCTTTGTTATGAGATTGATGCATATTATTATGCCCTTCTCCTCAACATTTTGAGCAACCTGGACAACTTATTTTTCTCTTTGATGGTTATATTTTGATAAATCTCCCTCTATAACATATTGGTACTTTTTATTATTCACTTTCTCCTCAACTTTTTCTACAACCCAGATAGTTTCTTCTTCCTTATTTCCATTTTGAATAAGTTCCTCCTGATCTTTACCATTGGTAGGGTTAGGCTTGGATATATTTCCCTTTGTTCTACCTTATATCTTACCTATGGGTAGCCATACCTTCTTATATTTTTAGGTATTTTAGGTAGCTTGGAAGGACAACTCTTTGCCTAGTTCCCTACATTTTTTCAATGGAAATAAGTAAAAGGGATAGATTCATATTCAATCTTTTGAACCCACTTTCCAAGTTTAGATTCTATTTATATATTATATGGCATATTAGTGTCCTAAATCACCCTAACACAGATTTAGGCATGAGTAAATCTTCTCCTTGAGGCTATGATTGGATCTATAGAAATAGGCTCCTGAAAAGCACTGGGAATTATAGAAAATACATCTTCAACCCAATATTCTAAAGGAAGACTTGAAAACTTAATCCAGATTAGAAGTTGAACCATGAGCTCCTCCTAAAAATTAAGGTTAGGATACCATTTGTGTAAAATTAGGGTATTTCTTCCTATCAACCCTGGACCACCACAAAGGGTATTCCTTTGATCCTCCTCATAGGAGAAAATGAAGGAGAGATATCCCTTAGAAATAAAAATCACATCCACTAGAACTTTCAATTACCATTTATTATTGATAAAAGAACAAACCACCTCAATATTTAGCCTGGTTATGATAGATTTACACATCAAGGAATTATCCATCCAAGCAATATTATGATCAATAATATGGTCAAGAATAGAGATAGCGAATCTCCCATATGAAGGATTCAAAATATTCTTGACTTGAGGTAATGAAGACTTACTCGATGACTTGATACCAAACAAAGAGGACCATTTTGGTCATTCTTCTTTCAACAAAGATATTGGAATGGGGAAGAAGATTCTTTACTAGAAACATCATCTCCATCATTAACAACAAAGATTCCCACTTCAACAAAAGGTCCAGCTACCTCACCCACATTCCCGCTCAAAACCAAATTTAAATTTTAAAAAATTCTCCTCTTTGCTCCCATCCTCTCGATGTTTTTTATAAATATGCTCAACTTTAGAAGACATTATTTTTTAATGAGTGAAAATAGTTTTTTTTTAAAATGCTTGCAGAAATAAATTATGTTCTAAATTTGTAAAATCCAAACAAAGATGTTATGTAGTAACAACAGATTTTTCAGCATAAACAATTTTTTTTATTAAAAATGCTAACCAGGGTTATTTTTTCTTACTTGAGCCTTTGATATGCTATTCTCAAAGGATATCATAAAATATTTATTAAGTGAAGAGACAAAGTTATTGTCAATGGTTAATAAGTTTCTTAACACAAGACGACTAAAAATTTGAAAGCTTTCTTTTTGTATGTAAGCATATACAGTAGACAACAATGAATAATTTTTGAACAAGAGGATAACAATTTTTCAATTGTAAAAATGGCAGTTATAGTTTTAGTTGTAATATGAACAATGTCTATCTAGGAATGTAGACATGCACATTTGATGTGAATTGTGTGTCTATGTGTATTGGTAAGGAGTTGTATTAGTTATATTCATTGAATACTCTATCATGATACTCTGCTATTGGTTTTATAATTGGAAAGTATCAATGAATTTTTGAGATCACTAGTATCTTGATATTGTAAAAGTTGTAATTTGGGAAGGGGTTGGTGCTCCTTGTAAATGTTGTTTCTAAATATTATTGAAATAGAGTTTGTCCTCTTGTAGTTGGAGCTGCAAAAGATATTATAACATATTTTGTGCTCTTTTGATTAATAAAAGAATTATAGGTTTGGAGTGGTTTTAATTACCTATGATAAAACCAATTATTTTTTAGGGTTTCCTACTTGGAAAATACATGTGTTATGTGATGATATGTTGTGTATTGTGTATCTTCCTTTAAATCACTGCAGTTTGATTATCGTCTACAATTTTACATTACAAAAACATTCTTATCTCATGGTTGTGTAATGCTCAGATACCTCTAGTTCTCCTTCATTAAGAAACTATCATTTCATTGTCTCATCTTGTCATTGTCTATGTTTTGTAAAACTAAAGTATTTGCAAAATCTCAAACATTCACAATTTTTTTTTTCATATGATAAGGTAGTTCATTAATAAAATTTTGTTGAGATATTGCATATATATATCTGTCAAGGTCAGTTTTCTTATTTGTATTTCAAGTTAAAAAAGAGAAGAAATCTCTTCACTCAAATTCATCCCCCCTCTTGGAGTGAGTCCACCTTGAATAGTGGTATTAGAGTGTAGGGTCCCTGCATATCAGTATATTCTAGGGATTGATTATGTTCTTTTAACAGTTTTATTCATAGCTCCAAGTCATCTATGCGGGTTCAAAATTGTATTATTCTCTATCATCTTTATCAACCTTTATTTGGCATTGGTATTAGAATAATATGGCCAAAATGAGTAAAAATAAGTAGTTGAAGGACATTCCCAAAAGGAAATTAGATTTAAATGATGTTTTGATTAAGAGCCTTGATTCCAAAGATGAAATTATAGATGTTTTCCATGTTTCTACAGATCAAGACTCTACAAAAGTAGATTGTGTGGATGGTCTTGAACATGAGTTTCTTTTAGACCTAGATGTGATTAAGAATTTTACAAAGAAAATCAATATCTCAAGGTATGTTTACATAAAACTATTGAAGCTAATAGGGTTGTAATTAATACTCATGATTATACTAAAAGAATAATTGATGATAAGTCAAATCTTGTAGAAGAAATGAAAAATAAACTACAGAATAAAAAATACTTGTGTAACAAACTAGAAAATGAGGTTACATCCTTGAGAAAAAGTTTAGATAAAGATTCTCTATTGAAATAACAAAATCTTAGGGACAAGATGATCATAATTAAAAAGATTGAAATCAAGGAACATAAATAGATATTAGATGTGGCAAGGTCTTACTTAGAGGTTAAAATGGATAAGTGTCTAAATCTTGAAGCTAAAGTTGCAACTCTTAGGAATGAACTTGAAGCTATCAAGAACAAATCAAAGAAAAATAAGAAATTTGGTCATATTATTAATATGTTGAATGAGATGTTAGACATGCAAAGACATTATAAGGATAGAATCAAATTGAGATATGAGGTTGGATAAAGCTTTTTAGATAGTTTTGAACATAAGACATTTTTTTCTTCTACAGAAGAAAATAAATTTTCATTCAAGGAAACACCTAGAAAGAAGATTGATTTGGGTTATCATAATGTTATACCTAGGGAGAAGATGAAATCAAATGATAATAACATTAAAAAAGAAGTGATTTTAGATCCTCACATCATTGGTACAATAAGAAAGTCAGGTATAATAATAATTCTCAAGGTTACTATTATTTTTGTAATGCATATGGTCATAAAGTTGCAATACTTCGAAACAAAAGAAATTCTCTCATAAATCCACAGTGTTAGAATTGTTATGATTTTTGTCACAAGGCTATGAGATGTACAAGGATAGAAAAATAAGATGTGTTCTTGAAAAATAGGGTTATTAAGTGTTTTAAATATAACAAGCCTAGACATATAACAAGATTTTGTATGAATGCATTTTCTAAGGAAGATAAGATGAAATGGTTTATTAAGGTCTGGAGAAGAAGACATAACTAAATGAAAGACAAAGCTCCATGTGCACTTATTTCACATGTTATCTCAGCTAGATATTGATAAATGGAAAGGACTCAGGGGTAGTCTAATATGGTAACACATCTCTTATCCCTATAAAGAAAAGAAGAAGAAAAGGAAAGTAGTTCTGCTCTACTTTAATTAAATCAATGAAATGTGATAGTCTACATACAGGTCTCATGATGATCATACTGGATGTAACATAAAGTATAAAGTTTGGTACTAGCTCTTTGGTAAAATTAATAGTTTGATGGCTTAATTCATAGTGATGGTTAATTGCATATGAAATTCATTGATGTGAGTAAGTTACTGAGGACAAGTTTTAATGAGAAGATTTTGTGCATACTTAATTCTTCACTTGGGTACTTCTTAGTAATGTTGTGTCCAAACTGTTGTAAACTGACAGTGTGTTAAACAAGATATCATACTTAAGTTATATTATTTATTTTCTTACTCTTGAATACTCTTTACTAAAATATGTATCAATATTTTGGCAAGAATTGATCGATCAACACATATGACATGAAACAAATCAAAATTTATGATCGGTTGATGAGGTTTAAGTGGCTATCTACATATGTTTGCAAATTAGAAATAGAAAATGATGCTACAGTATACAAAGTTAGATACTTGAAATGATCTGATGTTTGATGTCATCTTATTCATCAAAGTTAATGCTATTATGGCTAATGGTTTATTCAGACTTAGTCAAATTTCAGGCACAAGAGACTTTTTCCTAGATTTTTGGAATAAGCTATGGAATGTTGTTTCAATGCATGTGGGAAGTTTTATATTATGTTTTGGCATATGAAACTTTGTGTAAACTATAAATATGTTCATTTCTTGTTGTGTTGGAATTATATGAAGTGTTTTTACTACATGTATGATGTAATTATGATATGTGGGTTAAGGGTAGAAAACCTAATGACACCTAGTGAGTGGCACTTAGTGCGGGGTCGGGGCCCTAAGTGGCTAGAACTAGGATAACTGGCTGAAGAGTTATTTAACAAGTGAAAACTTAAATTAAACTTATGGGAATGGGTTAAAACATTAAAAAGATTAAATGTGCCTTGCCCATGCCATTAGTGCTAGTAAAGGCTATGGATGGGAGTGGGAGAAGGTACCTATGCATAGGTACGATCCAATGGTGCTTGTTTGTATGAAATGCATTCGATCCAGCATGTGCCTACTTGGGGGCCGGGGCCTGAAGTGGCTAGTACCAGGACAACCCAAGGAGTGAGGGCTATGCGATGACACTCACTTAGGTTGTTGCTTAGATTTTCTACCAAGCCTTAGAGTCTTTTGGGGAAAGATTTATACTTTGATCATCTTTTATTTGCTATTTGGGAAAGGTTACCCAACCCTAGGTTTGGCCTAGCTATTCCTTCTTTGTGGACCTTGGTGTTTATCTCCTAGCATGAGGGAGTGGGCCTTTTAGGTATCCACGTGGTTGGGTGGTAAATATTTTATCGAGGTATCTCTTGCGGATGCAGTGTTTGAAGATTCATGTTTTCTTATCTACCAGTTTGAAAGATGAAGGCTTTGTAATTATATCTCTTGATGTAAAATTATTGTTACCTCCCATGAGGAGTTGAATGTAATCATTGATGTGATTCAAAATGATGTATTTGGAATGGGTAGATTTAGGAAAAAGGGAAAAGGAGATGTGAACTTTATGTTTAAGATGTATGTTGGAAAAGAAAAGGATTTTGTAACATTCCAAATTATGTAACATGCTTTCATTACTTGTTGTTTAAGTGAAGCTATTGAAAAATCAAATGTAGTATATTTGTAATGTATCAAATGAGTTGGATAAATTTTAAAAGTTATATTGTTCATAAAGGATACTTAGGAATATAGATGATTTTTAAATGGAAAGTTGAAATGAAAATATTTTGTATTTCTTAAAGATATGATGCAGTTTGCTTTGAGATATAAATCTTGTTGTTAGTTTACTTAATGGATTTGAATGAATCATGCATTTAAATGAAAAGGGAACCTTGGGAGGAATCTAAGTTTAAGTTTGGTTCACATTATTCTTTTAAAAGTTCAAAATTTTTCATAAATTATTACTTAGGTTTTCTTTAACAAAGATAATCTTTGTTCTCTTCCCTAGTTCCCTTGCAGGGCATGACAAATGTTGTGTCCAGACTATTGTAAACTAATGGTGTGTTAAACAATATATCATACTTAAGTTATATTATTTATTTTCTTACTCTTGAATACTCTTTACTAAAATATGTATCAATATTTTGGCAAGAATTGATCGATCAACACATATGACATGAAACAAATCAAAATTTATGATTGACTGCTGAGGCTTAAGTGGCTATCTACATATGTTTGCAAATTAGAAATAGAAAATGATGCTACAGTATACAAAGTTAGATACTTGAAATGATTTGATGTTTGATGTGATCTTATTCATCAAAGTTAATGCTATTATGGCTAATAGTTTATTCATGATAGAGTATTATATTTAACAGTGGTATTAGATCTTATTTTATGGCATAGGATTTGAGACTTAGTCTTGGTTCACCCTACACCTGATTGCATGAGAAAATACAAAGGATGAAAATAATGCTCTCTCATTAATGAATGATTGTGGTCAGTATAAAGAGTGATAGTAAAAATTATTTGTGAAACATGTTTTTGACCCAAAATGTGAAGACGACATCCATCATTATATAGATAAAAATTTGATACTTAATTTGGGTATGGAAACCTAATGTTTTGCAGCTGAGTAATTCATGGATTGACATAGATGGACTGTAGTATTGAGATGAATGGCTTTGGTTTGGTGAAAGTAATGGTATTACCAAAAGAGATGAATATAACTCTGACACAAGGGACATAGATCAGATGTTAATTGAGAATATTTTATGATGATAGGTCTAATGTTTGCGAATGATTGGCATTGAGATCAACCAGAATTTGAGGCCTAAGGAGTTATATGAAATGTTGCATTGTGAATAATGTTGAACCACGAGTAAGACAATGTCTATAAGTGATAGTCCTCAATAGTATGTGATCTGTCACTTTGATGGGTTCAACAAGTGCAAATGAACATGATAGTAAGTACTTTTGGAATCAATAAGAGGTATGATACAAGCCAACATGGGTTATTAAATATCAAAGCATGATATAAAATAATGTGTTAAAAATATTTTGATTTACATCTGCCTGTGAAGATTGAAAACCTTAATATTTTCACAAATCTGAAATATATTCTTGCATAAACAATAAGGCCTATCTATTTAATGGTTTGATTGTTCAAGTTTATATTGATATGAAATAATGAAAATGAAAGGTTGTGAACAAGATTTATAAACACTATGGAGCAATACACAATATGAATACAAAATATTTGATAGTAGGAATAGTTACAATAAACTGTTGAAGAACATGAATGCCTGTGGACATGGATGCCAGCTAGACTAATTTTATAATCTTCCCTATCCCTACGGTCTCTTCTCCCACCTACCAGCTTTTACTACATGCCTTGTCGCATGATCGCAAGGCTTCATTTTCACTCTTACGATCATGCGACTGCCTCATCTTGCCTACCGTGTTTGTTTTCCATCCATGCATGTTCCCTACTTTTTCTTGTGTTTCACCTGGGCTCTTTCTTTACACCTTGTCAAATGATCACAAGGCTTCTCTCTCCTCTCTTGCGATCATGCGACAACCTCAAATATCATGCGGCTTGTCTTTTATTTAAGCCAAGTTTTTTCCTTATGCGCACCTGTGATATCTTCTTTTTGTGTGGGGCCCTCTCCCTTTACCTTTTCACATGATCGCATAACTCTCATTTGGTTTATGTGATCACGTGACTCGTACTTCATGCAACAAACTTTGCTAACATTTCAACAATGCGTGGGTCCCCTCTTATGCTCTTATCGCATGAGCATTATTTTATTCATGAGATCATGCGACCACTCTCATATGACAACCATTTTTATTCCACCAACCACCATATTAATTGCAATGTATTTTATATAGTTTTTTCTCTAACTTTTTGAATCGATCGATTATTCTCTAGGCAATTTGAGAACTTTCTTCAAGAAGAATATTTTGGAAAAACAAAAAGGAATGTTTCTCTTAGTTTTTTGTGTCCAGAAAATTCTCTGTCTCTATAAGATATGCGATATTGTGTGAGCATTGGCAGCTCTCAGAAAAACTCTGTAAATTTATAATCAAGGCATTAATATAATTTCATATTTTTAAATCTCTGAGAGTACTCTTTTTACTCTATTTACTCTGTTCTCAGCATTGTATGTGTGTATCTTCCTCCATCAAATTGGTATCAGAGCAGGAGATTGAAGCACTTGTTATTGAAGGGAAAAGGTCTGCTAGAGATTGAAGCTCAAAAAGATCTGGGTATTGTTTTCTTGGAAAATTTCATTGTGGGCAAAGAGCAAGTCAGAGAAAAGAAAAAAAAGGGGGTTTTATAAAAAAGGAGAAAGAGTTACTGGTAAACCATGGCAGGAACCAGTGGGAGTATTTCTCAGCCTCAGATTCCAATCTTTAATGGCAAGAATTATTACTATTGGAGCATAAAAATGAAGACTCTTTTTCATTCACAAGATGTTTGGGATTTAGTGGAAAATGGGTTTCCTGAACCACCAGATCAGTAGGCATATCAAGCCCTTTCACAAGCAGATAAAAATTTATTGAAGGAAAATAAGAAGAAGGATGCAAAGGCACTATTTTTCATTCAATAAGCAATGGAAGGATCAATCTTTCCAAAGGTTGCAGCTGCCACAAGATCAAAACAAGCATGGGATAGTCTACAAACAACATACCAAGGCACAGGCAAGGTAATAATGGCAAAATTGCAAATACTTAGAAGGGATTTTGAAAATCTACAAATGAAAGACTCAGATTCAATAGATGCATTTTTCACACATGCAATGTCAATAGTAAACCAGTTAAGGACCTATGGAGACACTGTTGAAGATCAAAAGATTGTGGAAAAAATACTTAGAAGTATGCCTGCTAAATTTGATGCTATAGTAATAGCTATTCAAGAGGCCAAAGATCTTTCTATATTAGCAGTAGATGAATTAATGAGGTCACTTTTAGTCCATGAGAAAAGACTTAACTGAACTGGGTCATCATCATTTGAAAATGCATTCAAGACTCAGCTCTCATTTGGCAAGTCAAGAGGGAGATCAAACAACAGCAGAGGCAGAGGACATTTCTCATCAAGAGGAGGAAGAGAAAACACACAATTTGAAACTAGAAGACCACCCTCAAGCCCACATGCCCATTCTACATCAACAAGAGGAAGCGGGAGCAGTCACTCTCAAAGCTATCATCAAGGAGAAAGGTATGACAAATCTAACATCCAATGTCACTACTGTAGCAAATTTGGGAATTATGCATCAGAATGTAGGAAAAAGAAATATGATCTGAATAAGCAAAAGGCACGTTTTACAAATGAAAATCAGTCAAACACTAGTGAACAGTACACTATATTCATAGCATGCAATGTAGCACAAGAAAGTTCTAAAGAACTGTGGTTCTTAGATAGTGGATACAGTAACCATATGAGTTGTAAGAAGGAGATGTTTTCAACAATGGATGATTCAGTAAAATCAGAAGTTAAATTGGGAAATGATCAAAGAGTTTTAGTTATGGGCAAAGGGTCAATTAACATAGAAACAAAACAAGGCAAAGATAAATAAATTTTAGATATTTACTATGTTCCCGGATTACAACACAACCTTATAAGCATTGGGCAATTGGTGCAAAAAGGTTATAGAGTACACTTTGAGAATGGTGAATGTGTGATCCTAGATAAGAAACCAAGCAATAGGTTGATTGCAAGAGTTGAAATGACTAAGAATAGGATGTTCCCACTAAGAATTCAAAGTGGATTAATGATAGAGCCACAAGGTTTGCAAAAGGTTGCTGAAACAGCTTTTAAAGCCTCATACAAAAATGAATCTTGGCTATGGCATTTAAGGCTAGGACATTTAAACTTCAAAGGATTACAACTATTACACAAAAAGAAAATGGTATATGGGTTGCCACAAATAGAGCCACTTAAAACCACATGTGAGAGTTGCATATTGGCAAAGCAACATAGGAAATCATTTCCGGTTAGGGAATCATATAGAGCAAAACAACCATTAAAGATAGTGCATTTAGACATTTGTGGACCTATGCAAACACCTTCCATGAGTGGAAAACTTTATTTCATAACATTCATTGATGATTTCAGCAAAAAAGCATGGGTATATTTCTTAAAATATAAATCTGATATGTTTTCTATTTTCAAAGAGTTTAAGGCAAAAGCTGAAAAAGAAAGTGGATATCCCATCAAGACATTGAAAACCAATCAAGGTGGAGAGTATGTCTCAACTGATTTTCAAAATTTTTGCAAAGAAAATGGCATACATAAACAGTTTACAGCAAGCTACACACCTCAACAAAATGGAGTAGCAAAGAGAAAGAATAGAACAATCATGGAAATGGCACGTAGTATGATAAAGGAAAAATATCTACCAAATGAATATTGGGCTGAAGCAGTTGCATGTTCAGTGTATATTTTGAATAGGTGTCCAACAAAAGCAATGATAAATAAAACACCAGAAGAAGCTTGGAGTAAGAGAAAACATAACATATCACATTTAAGAGTTTTTGGATGTGCAGCATACTCATTGATACCTCAAGAGTTAAGAAGAAAATTAGATGACAAAGGAGAAAAATGCATATTTGTGGGATATAGTGAACACTCAAAGGAATATAAGCTATACAATCCTATTACTAAGAAGCTGATAATAAGCCATGATGTTGAATTTGTTGAAGAAGAGGCATGGGATGGCAGCATAGACAAAATAAATTCAAGTACACCTAATTTTCTACAAGAGAATGAAGAGGATGAAATTCAGGTTGCAAATCCTCCTACACAAGCAAATGCACCTAGAACACCTTCAAGAGCTCCTAGCACTCCAAATCCCACTACAACAAATAATAATAGCAGTGAATCTTCTAATCCTACAATTGCATCTTTAAGGTCTAGGTCCATAAACACATCAAAGAAGACAAGAAGTCTTAGAGAGATTTATGATGAAACTCAAGAAGATGAAAATGTTGATTTTTGTTGTGACTTTGCATTGTTAACACAAGCTGATCCAATCTATTTTGAAGAAGCCTTAAAAGAAGACAAATGGATTGTAGCCATGGATGAAGAGATTCAGTCAATAGAAAAGAATGAAACATGGGATCTAGTAGAACTTCCTAAAGGCAAGGATGTGATTGGAGTAAAATGGATTTATAAGACAAAGTATGATGTTGATGGAAAAGTTGCAAAGCACAAGGCAAGACTAGTAGCAAAAGGTTTTACACAAAGGCCAGGTATAGATTTGAATGAAACATTTGCACCCGTGGCAAGAATGGATATAATAAGAATGGTCCTATCTATTGCAGCCCAAAACAAATGGAAAGTTTATCAAATGGATGTCAAATCAGCCTTCTTAAATGGAATTTTGGAAGAAGAGGTGTATGTAAGTCAGCCACCGGGTTATGAAATTTTGGGAGAAGAACATAAAGTGTGCAGATTGAAAAAGGCATTATATGGTTTGAAACAAGCTCCTAGAGCTTGGTACAGCAGGATAGATTCTTATTTTGTAAATAATGGTTTTAGTAAATGTAGGAATGAACCTACTTTGTATATCAAAGTGAATGATGAAGGAGAAATTTTGATAGTCTATTTATATGTAGATGATTTGATATTCACAGGAGATATGGAAACTAACACATTCAAGGCAGACATGAAAAAAGGAATTTGATATGATTGATTTAGTCCTCATGAGATATTTTCTTGGCATGGAGGTAAGTCAAAATGATCAAGGAATTTTCATATGTCAAATCAAGTATGCTAGTGAATTGTTGAAATGATTTAAGATGAAAAAAGTGAATCCAGCCCCTACACTGGTTGCATTGGGTTTGAAGCTTAGTAAGGATGATCAAGGTCCATGTGTAGATCCAACTTTATTCAAAAGATTAGTGGGCAGCCTCATGTATTTAACCACCACAAGACCGGATATCATGTTTGGTGTTAGCCTTATTTCCAGATTCATGGAGAAATCGAAAGAGTCACATTTGAAAGTTGGGAAAAGAATTTTGAGATACATAGTTGGAACAAAGAATTTTGGAATTTTGTATACATTTTCAAATGATTACAAACTGATTGGTTATATAGACAGTGATTGGGGAGGTAGCATGGATGATAGAAAAAGCACTTCCGGATACATTTTTCATCTAGGTTCCGGTGCTATCTCTTGGGCATCAAAGAAAAAATCTATTGTTACTCTCTTATCAGCTGAAGCAGAGTATGTAGCAGCCACATCAGCATCTTTTCAAGTAGTTTGGTTGAGGAGAGTACTTTCAGATTTGGGACATCATCGAGAAGAAGCTACAAAAATTTACTTTGATAACAATTCAGCAATAGCCTTATCTAAAAATCATGTATTCCATAAATAGAGTAAACATATTGATACCAGATATCACTTCATCAAAGAATTGATCAACAATGGTGACATTCATCTTCAGTTTTGCAAGTCCAATGAACAATTAGCTGATATTTTCACAAAACCATTGGCAAAGAATGTTTTTGAACATCTTTGGGAAGAAATCAGCATTGCGGACATACTTAACAGTGAAGATTAAGGGGGAGTGTTGAAGAACATGAATGCCTATGGATGTGGATGCCAGCTAGACTAATTTTATAATCTTCCCTGTCCCTACGGTCTCTTCTCCCACCTACCAGCTTTTACTACATGCCTTGTCACATGATCGCAAGGGTTCATTTTCAATCTTGCGATCATGCGACTGCCTCATCTTGCCTATCATGTTTGTTTTCCATCCATGCATCTTCCCTTCTTTTTCTTGTGTTTCACCCGAGCTCTTTCTTTAAGACTTGTCACATGATTACAAGGCTTCTCTCTCCTCTTTTGCGATCATGCGGCAACCTCAAATATCATGCGGCTTGTCTTTTGTTTAGGCCAAGTTTTTTCCTTATGTGCACCTATGATATCTTCTTTTCATGTGGGGCCCTCTCCCTTTACCTTTTCGCATGATCGCATAACTCTCATTTGGTTTATGCGATCATGCGACCAATACTTCATGTGACAACCTTTGCTAACATTTCAACAACGCGTGGGTCCCCTCTTATGCTCTTGTCACATGATCGCATGAGCATTATTTTATTCATGTGATCATGCGACCACTCTCATGCGATAGCCATTTTTCTTCCGCCAACCACCATATTAATTGCAATGTATTTTATATAGTTTTTTCTTTGACTTTTTGAATCGATCAGTTATTCTTGAGACAATTCGAGAAGTTTCTTCAAGAAGAATATTTTGGAAAAACAAAAAGGAATGTTTCTCTTAGTTTTTTGTGTCCAGAAAATTCTTTGTCTCTGCAAGATATGCAATATTGTGTGAGCATTCGTAGGTCTCAGAAAAACTCTGTAAATTTATAATCAAGGCATTAATATAATTTCATATTTTTAAATCTCTGAGAGTACTCTGTTTACTCTATTTACTCTGTTCTCGGCATTGTATGTGTGTATCTTCCTCCATCATAAACATGACTGGACATATCTCAACAATTCTATTTCTATTGTAAGATTTGGCAGATATTACAGATGACTTGCTTGTTGAAATTTATTTTGACAGGGTTATTCATTCAGATTTAAATATTGTGACCATGTACTATACAAGTTTTTATAAAAAAGTTTTTAATTGCAAAGTGTATTAGTGAACAAATTAGTAATAAAGAATTTGCAATTGGGATTGCAGATATGGTTGATAAAGTATTTATTTAACATTCATTGCAAGCTTTGTGCATTAACTTGAATTAACCATATGCCAACAACTTGAATATAAGGTTGTATATGTAGTGGTAATTTGACATGTCTATCACTTTTGTTTCAAGAAAAAGGTAGAATGATTAATTTAATTAAGGTGAAACATCTTGTTTTGGTGCGATGTGGGCCAATGTGGTTGTGGATTTGGATCAATACATGCAAATGAGTATTCTAATTATCTTCTAATGGGGGAGAAATGACATCATTGATCTCATTCTTGGTTGGACATTATAGGTTTTAGAATTATTTTTATGCTTGGATAATTTTGAATAGTGTTGATATATTCAAATTTATTCTGGGAAGAGTTCTATAGGTTTTGATAGTTTTTCTTAAGATTGGTATACAAGTTTTTCATATATTACGGGTTTTTCCTTCATAATTTTTTTTTTCTTCATCATTAACATCATAATGTGTTGATAGGAATATCTTGAATATCTTGCGACATTTTCATAGTGATAACATGTTGATTACTTGATGGATTTTATTGACTAGTCTCTGGTACATTCGATGGCATGATACAATTTTTGATTGGCATAATTAACTTAATATTTTATCTTAGTATGGTTCCAGTTCTTTGTATTAAACATTGGTATAATTCTTTTTTGACACAATGGTACATTGATTTTCAACATTTACAGGACTCTAATTCATTATAGCGGTGGATATACATGATGTATTCGATTGACTAGGTTTTCTGATGATCTTATTGACACATATTCCAACATTTATAGATTTTTGGTTATTCTTGTTGACCCTTTCTCCTTGAGACAAAAAGAGGGAGAGCTACATCATTGCATATTGCATGGTATTGGTATCATTGGCTATACAGTTTGTGGAATTGGTATCATTGTGTTTGGTATTAGATGTTATGATTGGTACCAGGTTATACAGATTCAGTTTTGGTTGGCATATTGGTAGAATTTATTGGTTGATACCGTGGTATAATAATTATTTCATTTTAGTTTAACAATGTTGGATATACATTTTGGATTGTAGTTGACAGGACATTTGACAGTCTTCCTGTGCTTCATTGATAGTATATTTTTTCCACCTAGGACAAAGGGTAGTTTGTTAAATTTTGTCCTTGATGTCATGCCATGTTAGCTTCAAGAGAGATGGTTTGTTTGAGGTGGGTCCCATTGTATAGCTTACTTTTTGGCACTTACGAGGGAAAAAAAGTATATTTTGTTGTGAAAACATATTAAGGTAACATGAAGACATGATCTTGCTGAGGATTTTGCTCAAACTTTCCTTGGACCTTTATGTGTTGGGGAAGTGAAAAATATTGTTGTTGTTGTTGGAATTACTACAAATGACCCAATGTTGGCTGCTAGTATTTTAAATGGATCTCTACTATTATATCAATTCTAGCCCCCTACTATTTTAAAGGGCTAGCTGCCCCTATTATTCTATTCTCCTAGCGGGCGCATTAATGAACTAATGAATGCCATTTTGAAGCTGCACCAGTGACAGAGTGAGTAGCTGGGGTGGGAACCGGGGCAAGGCCAATCGATAACCTAGTTCCAGTCTCACCCTTGCCCTTAGAATAGTAGGGTGGAGGAGGTAGATGGGGATGATTCACCCTACTATTCTAAAGGGGCAGAGATGTGTTATTCCTTAGATCGAGCAGCCACCGTCAATCATAGTACTAGAGGGCCCTTTAAGAGTTGGGGGCCTATCCTTGTACACCAACCAAAAGAGATAGATGTTGTTGAAGATGTTGGAATTACTACTGGTCTGATTGCTAGTACTGGCTCTACTAGTGCTATTGATTTCCTCCTTGTTGTGGGTGCTAAGAGAGGGTCTATTTCAATGTGGTAGATTGAGGCTACTAAAGTGGAATAAGGATGGACTGAGGTTAAAGGAAAAAATAATTAAAAGGTCTTTTCCTTCATTTGAAATGTCTCATGGCCTCTTCAAAACCTACTTTTACATTAATCCAAAACATGAAGCCATGATAATGCTTTACTTGGTTATTATAGCTCCACATGGTATCTATTAATGAGATAAACTCCAAAGATTATTCAATGCGATTTGGGACTTGTTAAAGAAAAAGGAAAAACAACTTTCTTTGTTTGTCATTTTTTTTCAAATCCTTATCGTTTCCTTCTCCATGAAGAAAGTCTAGGTTCTTCATCTCTCTAAATAGTTTTTTGATGTGGGATTTTGATATGGTGACATAGTGATCAATAGGTTTTTAGTTATCCTTTTGTAGATTATCCATGGATTTTATCATTGGCAATTACCCTTATTGCAAGTTTTAACATTGATGATTAAAAGGAAAATCTTTCAATTAATTTTCTTTTGATACAAAATTTAAAAGGATAATGTTGAATTCATCTACAAGTCTAACCAATGCTTCAATGTTAATGAATTTGCATTAGTTAAAGCACTTTTGTGTTTTGGTAATAAAAAGTACAGAGGGATTTCATTTAGTTTGGTTATTTTTGTGAAGAAAGAATGTTGCTGGTAAGTCTAATAAGGATTTTTCTTTGAAATGGTTTAATAGTTTCATCTAATTATAAACCCCAGCACAAGCATCTGTGAGGCAGAGAAAGCATTAGCTCGAGATCGAGAACCAACACCAATAAAAATATTATTTTAACTACTTAACAAACAATATCTTCTCTCTCAGTGCCCCTACCCCTACTAACTCTTCTCACCTATAAGATATTGTTTGTTAAGTAGTTAAAATAATATTTTTTATAAAATAGTTTATATTCTAAATTTGTAAAATCCAAACAAGCGGTTATGTAGTACAGATAGGTTTTTCAACATAAATAGTTTTTTTGACTACAATATCTAACCAAGGTTAATTGTTATTGCTCGACCCTTTGATATAATATTCTCAAAGGATATCATAGAAGATTTATTAAGTGAGGATAGACAAAGCTTTATTTTTGTATGTAAGCATATACTATAGGCATCAATGAATGATTCACCTATTGCTTCACAAGGTGCCTTGAGCTCAGAAGCATTTCTACATTGTGAAGCTAACAGATTGTGGAGCTCTTTGTTCTTGTCTCCTCCTCCACACTTTGGAAGTAAGGGTTTGTTTCATGACAATTAATTTTCCTTTCTGTATGTTGGTTTTTGGGCTAATATCTTCCTGCAGATACTCGACATTATCCATACTAAGTAGTTACTAATACAATTCGATGATCTTTTCTAAGTTCTCCTTTCGGCTGATAAAAGAAGATGAATGTTTTATGCTTCTCTTCGGTGGGCTTGTTTTTCCATTTCATCTTGCCAGGATGGTATCTCAGCTTCAGTTTTGAACCTCTAATGGAATTAAAGGATAATGATGCTGATTTCATTACCTCCAGCAATCTATTAGTTCTTTTTTAGACTATTTTAAAATAAGGAATTAATGTTTTTTTTACAAGCACTTAATATTGGCAGATTCCACCATAGATTATTAACTAGAAGATAGGGTTAGTTTATTTTTGTTAAGCTTGAATAAAGCTGCGGGATGAAAATGTAATTTATATACAAGAAGCATGTTGTATAAAAGTTAGTTGTTTTTGTTGTCATAATATAGAATATCCTCTATTCTGTTATATTTTGTTTTGTGATTTCTGCTCTTTAGTTTCTACATTTGGTATCAGAGCATTAGGATTGTAAAGCTTTCAGCATGGCAAATAATTTGCAAATTCTAGAATTTGATAGAGTTGATTATCAATATTGGTCAATCAAGATGAAGACCTTTTTGATAGGAAAAGATTTTTGGGAGATCATTGAATCAGGATGTGAAGAACCTGAGAATTGGGATGATCTCACAGCTAATGAGGAGATTGAAGAAGGAAGCTGAGAAGAAGAATGCAATGGCTCTATTTCACATTCAAATGGCTCTTGAGAAGAGTTTATTTCCTAGAATTGTCGATGCACAGAAAACAAAAGATTCTTGGAAGACTCTAAAAGATGCTTACCATGGCAATGATCAAATCAAGGTTGTGAAGCTACAAACATTGAAAAGAGAATATGAGAATTTGAAGATGAAGGAAGGTAAGAATGTGGGAGATTTTTGTGTAAGAGTCAAGGATGTGGTTCATAAAATTGCCACTTTGGGTGAACCTATGAGCCAACAACATGTGATACAGAAGGTATTGAGATCTCTAACCCCAAAATGGAATACTGTAGCAATTATTATTGAAGAAAGTGAATAATTAGCCACCTTGGAGTTTGATGAGCTAGTTGGATCTCTCATATCACATGAGGATAGAATAAGGGACACTTCTACCAGCATTAATGAGAAGGCTTTTACTTCCCAATTGTCAATTTCAAAGAATGGTAGTGTAGCAGCAGCAATAACAACCACACAGGCTCGGGAAGGGGTCAAAATCAGAACTTTTCAAGAGGAACTAGAGGAAGAGGAGGTGGTCAAGGAGGAAGAGGCTGAGGTAGATTTGATAAAAGAAACATTCAATGTTACCATTGTAGTCGATATGGACACTTTGAGAGAGAGTGTAGACTGAAATCAGGTAACAATAATGCAAATTATGCTCAACAACATGAGGATCCTTCCTCAAGTAATTTATTCTTGTGTTATGACAAAGAAAAAAAAAAGAATTATATTTGGTATTTAGATTTTGGGTGCTCTAACCATATGTCTGGTAACAAGGATATTGTTTTAGAGCTTGATGATGGCTATAAATCCAATATTACTCTTGGAAATAACAATACAATAGAGGTATATGTAATAACACATGTACTTCCTACTCTGCAACTTCCTGCTTTAGCTCAAATTTCAAACTGTAGGCTCCCATGCCTGCCTCCCCTGGAGGAGATGTTGTCCCCCTGGCTGACCCATCTGCTAGTCTTGATGGACCCTAGGCTACTCCCGTAATTTACTCTATCATGGGCCCACTGGTTGAGTCAACGGGGGAATCTCAAAAAGCATCCTCTTCTACTGATATCTCGTTGTCCCCCCCAAAACCCAACTGGAAAGGTGCCCTTGTTGGTGAAGCTCACCAAACTTTGGAGGCTCTATTGGTGGATTTCATTTAGACTGAGGAAGGTGCTGAACTATCACTCTCAAACTCAGTGGTGAATCGAATGATGGTAGACTTTCAACTAGCCCTGGTCGATTGATTCTTCAATTTTTGACCTACCATTGAAATGGTTAGGAAATGGGTGTCTAACCAGTGGAAGATCAAGGGTTCTATCCTAGTTTTAGCTATGCTGGGGGGTCTCTTTCTATTTAAGTTTACCACTCTTGAGGACCTATCCTAAGTGCTGGCGAGGTCATGGGTTTATGGGAAGCACTTCCTAGCCCTTGCAAAATGGAAACCCAGATTCAATTTGACGATGGATCTAACAAGAAAGGCCTTGGTTTAGGTTTTCCTCCCTAGCCTCCCACTTGAGTACTAGGATGAGCAAGTCTTTAGATGGATTGGCAACTCTTTCAGCTCATTCATCACTGCAGACTAGGTGATTCATTCGAAGTCCAAGCTTATTTTTGCTAGATTTTTTGTGAATGTCACTCTAAATAAAACCTTACCCAACTTTGTCATTTTGAAATCTAAACTGGGTAGATGGACCCAAGCATTGGTGTATGAGAATGCTACCCTGTTCTGCCAAAACTATGATAGTAGAGGCCACTCTAGTGACACTTGCAAGTCCTCCAAGCCAGTATTAAAAAAAGGACACAAGGACAAAGGAGTAGCTGAGGGTCCTCCCCCCATAGGTGAAGAATAAAAAGTGGAAACTAGGCCATCCTCAGTGACTAAGGAAATGAAAATCCCAGCTATTGAAGATCTAGCCCTGGAAGAGGTGAGATCGTCCCCCCCAGGAGATGAATGTGGGGTGCCCTAATCTGGGCCCTCCTGAGACTATGGAGGAACTAGTTCTTTAGTCGATGGAGGAGACATTAAAAATTCCCTTGATGCCCCCCCCAAGAGGGGATGATGACTAGCCCTAATGGGGTAGAACAACCTGCCATTGTGGTGGCTCTGGAGTTACAATACCCAAAGCTGGATGCTAAACACCCCTAAAGCCTATGAAGGAAAGCCCATCTAGCTCCCTTGATGGTTTGGAGGATGATGAAGGGGAATAGAAAACATAGAGGAAGAAAACCAAGCCAAAAAAGCCTGATGTGGGAATGGAAACACCCAGGGGAAGGCCCTCAGAAAGGGCAAGCAGATCGCGAGGGACCACAAGGGATGTTGCAGTAGGTAAGTAGAAAACCCTAGATTCTCGTTTCAAAACTAAGAAATAAATTTCCTTTCTTGGAATGTGAGGGGCTTGAACAGTGCCCTTAAACAAAGTGTTTTCAAAAACTATATTTTTTATCTTAAGCTTGATGTTCTGCTCCTCCAAGAGGTTAAGATGTCTGCTAGTAATTTTGCTTCCCTAGTTCCCAATCTTTGGCCAGCTGTAGCCTTCTTTTATTCTGAAGCTACGAGGGTGTCCGATGGCATTTCTACACTCTAGAACCCTAATAGGATATCTGGTCAGCTGTCTACTTCTTCTCCTAACTTCCTTGTTGTCACCTTCAAGAAGCATGGCACCAAATGGATTACTTTTAATATCTATGCTCCTAATACTCAAGCAAGTAGAGCTTCCTTGTGGGTTGATCTTGGCCATCGGCTGGATAAGGACCGTACGGCAAATTTCTTTCTTGCAGGTGACTTTAATACCCCCCTTTACCCCTCAAAAAAGTTTGGTGGGCTTGTGGATTACTCAAATAGCATGGGGCAATTGGCTGGATCGGGCCCTGGCCACCTCTTCATGGAACCTTCTCCTAAACTCTTCCTTATCTTCCCTCCCTAGAACAATGTCGGATCACAACCTCCTCATTCTTTGTTGGCATGATGCCCCCAAAGTCAGCCCAACACCCTTCAGATTTGAAATTATGTGGTGTTCTCACCCATCCTTTAGGGATTAGGTGAAATTCTAATGGAAGACTAATATCAAAGGTATTGGCATGTTCAGAATAGCCCAAAAGCTTGAAATTATCAGAAGGGAGGTTAAAGGTTGGAGAAAACATAATTTTGGAGACTTTCACAAAGAGAAGATAGAACTATCTGGAGTCTTAGACTCCCTCTAGGCCCATTTGGCTACTGGAAGCTACCCACCCCAGGTTCAGGTGGAGGAGGAGTTGACTAGGCACAAGTGGCAGGAAACTCTGAAAAAAGAAGAAATCTACTAGAAGCAAAGATCTAGAGTCTAGTGGCTTGATGAAGGGGATAGGAACACAACCTTCTTTCATAGGTCTGCCAGCATCCATAAAAGAAGAAACACCATTGCTACTATTAGGGACAAAGGAGGGAATGAAGTCAAGGAGAAAGATAAAATCAATTAGGTGGTGGTTAACTATTTCAGGGGTCTGTACTCTAATGAGGGACCAATTTGCCCTGACAGTATCCAAAACCAACTCTTGGACCATATCCAAAGTTCTATAACACTTAGTGACAATGACATGCTTATAGAGTAGGTCTTTGATGAAGAGGTCAGAAAGGCGGTCTTTACTATGGGAGCTTACAAAGCCCCTAGATTGGACAGATTTCCTTTGGAGTTCTTCCAAGAATATTGGGACATTATGGGGACTGATGTTACCCCTACTGCTAGAGACTTCTTTAGGACTGGGTGCATTCTCAGACAACATAACCAAACCTACATTATGCTGGTCCCCAAGCATGAAAATCCTACCAGTATGATGGATTTTAGGCCCATCAGCCTATGCAATACCTTTTACAAGATCCTTACCAAGATCCTAGTGGGCAGAATCAAGCCTCTGATGGACAAGATTATCTACACTACACAAAAAGGTTTTGTGCCAGGTAGACAGATCCTAGATGCGGCCATTGCCACCCATGAAATCATCCACTCTATGGATAGGTGCAAGGTTCCAGGTATGGCTTTTAAACTAGATATCTCTAAGGCTTATGACAAAGTTAATTAGTCATTCCTACTAAAAATTCTTGCTAAAATGGGGTTTAATGAGATGGTTATCCAGCTTATAAAAGAATTTACTCAAATTGTTAGCCTCTCCATTCTGGTCAATGGATCCCCTCATGGTTATTTTAAACCTGAGAAGGGTCTTAGACAAGGAGACCCTCTCCCCCCTATCTCTTTATTATGGTAGTTGATGTGCTTAGCATGAATCTTTGTATGTTGTTTGCTACGGGAAGAATAAAAGGATTCAAACATGCTTCTACCCTTCCTCAGGTGGTGTTAGAATAGTTTGTGGATGACACCTTCCTCTTTGTGTATACTTCTGTGAGTGAGGCCAGGCAGTGGAAACAAATCCTTGAAAGTTATGCTTGGGCTTCTAGATAGTGTATCAACTATCAGAAGATCATACTATTCTTCTTCAATACCCCATGGAGGTACAAAATAAGGTGCTTCAAATCCTAGGTTGTCTGGTGGCTTCACTCCCTTCTATCTACCTGGGCCTCCCCCTTACGGTGAAAGAGGTGTCCCAAGATTTCTAGAATTCCATCCTTGAAAGAACCTAGAGGAAACTTACTAGTTGGAAGGGAAAGATTTTAAGAAATGCTGGCAAACTTCAGCTCGTAGCCTCCACTCTCCAAGGGATCCCTTCCTATCCCTCTTTAAAATCAGAGGCTACATGGAAGACAAGCTTGAGAGAATCCAGAGAACCTTCCTGTGGGTTAAATCTAAAGAAAAGAGGAGGATGTCTCTTGTCAATTGGGACATTGTCTACCTCCCTAAAAGAATGGGTGGTTTGGGGTTAAGAAAAATTGGTTTGATAAATAAATCCCTTACCACAAAAGTGGCTTGGAAGCTCATAGAAGGAAAGGTGGATTGGTGCAAACTAATGGAAGCCAAGTGCCTCCAAGGACATCCCTATAGGAAAATGTTCCATGATAGCGATCTTCCAAGTGGTTCCAAAGTCTGGACGAACATATGTAAATGTAAGACCATTTTGTCTAAAGGAGCTTTTTGGAAAATTGGAAATGGGAGATCTATCAAATTTTGGAATGACCACTAGATTGAGAACCAACCTAACCTAGGCTGCAAATTCAAACCTCTAATGGACTATCTCAAACCTATCCTGGGTATCAGAACCTCCAACTACATCACTGGTAGGGATTAGAAGGATATACCTAATCGGTTAAGGAAAAGACTGGACCTACAACACTCAGCCAAGAATCTCATGGAAAAATTGGCTAATGTCATAATTTCAGGCCTTGATGACTCTATTATTTGGGCCCCCACCTAGGCTGGTACTTTCTTTGTTAAATCTTCTTACAATCTACTTGTGAAGGAGGAAAGTAGCCCGAGTGACTGGAAGAAGGTGTGGATCCCTCAGCTCACACTGAAAATAAATTTCTTCTGGTGGACTCTAATGCATGGTAAGGTCCTAACCCAAGATAATCTTATAAAGAGGGGTATCCCCATGGCAAATAGATGTATCCTATGTAAGGAGGAAATAGTGAATTACTTGTTCATCCACTCTGATTATGCCTCCAGAATTTGGCAAGAGGTTATCGGCAAATTGGGTATTTTGTGGGCCTTGGGTAAAGAAGTGCATCAATTTAACAACTAGAGATCCCCCTCCAATCACCCCTTGCTTCAACTCCGCTAGCGTATGCTTCCCCCTCACATCTGCTGGGCCATTTGGAGGGAAAGGAACAACAGGATCTTCAAAGAGGAGAGTAACCATTCTGAGACCTACCTCCATATTGGAACTAAGCTCCTATGTGAGAATGCCAGGATGGATAAATGGAAGCTTCCCCCCTACCCTCTTGCTGCCTAGGAGGTGAGAATTGTTGATAGATGGAACATCCTTGATGGGTTCTCTAGGTTTGACGATGCTAAAAAGATAGCTAGGAAAGAGTCCAGATGGGCCACCCCTCCCAGAGGTTGGACCAAATTAAACTTTGATGGGGTGGCAAATAATATGGGTCAAGGAGGGGGTGGTGTTCTGAGAGATCACAGAGGTGTCTTCTTGTTGGCTTATGCTGGGCCCATCAATAATTACACGGTCACCCAAGTGAAAGGAATGACCCTTCTTTGGGGGATTAAATTCATAAAACTAATGAACATCAGGCAGCTAGAAATCGAGGGGGACTCCAAAGTGGTTGTTGAGGCCATCAAAAGTTGTGCTAGTGTGGTATGGCAGACTAGACCTATTATTACGGAGATCGGTGAGTTGATCAATAGCTTCCAGTGCACTACTATGGGTAACACGTATAGAGAAGGGAATTCAGTTGCTGACTTAATGGCGGCAATGGGCCTAAAACAAATCAAACTCAATAGTTGGGGGCAGTTAGTGACTTACCTCTATTGACTCACCAACTCATTAGGGGAGAAATGAATATCATTGTTTAAATGTGCCATGCTATCATATTTATTGTGAATCCCTACTGGATCACGTGTTGGCGTGTTCCATTGATTTTTGTGATTATGGAAAGGAGAACCCAAATTCCCATAAAGAATCATCATTACCTTTTAAATGTGTGGAGTAGGAGCTATCTGAATCTGAGAGCTTACTTGGCTAATGAGGACAACAAGTGTGTCCCTGGTATTATTGCTATTAATGGCACCTGGAGATCCATTAGATCTGGCGGTAGGGAGCTTGTTTTCCAAAAAAATTCTCAAAGCCAAAATTTTAATGATAAACTTTCCTCAGAAAGGCTTTGCAAAAACAAGGGATTTTTTAAGCTCTATAGAAACACTTAGCTCTTTGTTTTCTAGGACATTTTGGTGCAAGAGGGTCTAAGCTTAGAGATGGGAGGCAACACTCTCCACATTGAGCCTGATAAAATTGATCAAGCTTTCACCTTTGATGTGCTGGTGACACATTATTGCAAGGAGAGTGGCATTTGGGGTTTTATGGAGAGAATGAAGGGTGGTCATGATGAATGAATCTCCAAATAGTTCATGTCATCCTTGAATAACAAGAGTGTCTCTGTTAGAGGTATCCACTTCCAGCTGAATGAAGAGGTTATAGCTAAGGTGACTGGGCTTTCTATGATGGGGAGAAAATACAAGAAAACCAGTTGGACTCCTGATCCCACCAGCCTCAATCAATTTTTCAAAGAAGGTGAGCTGCTAGTGAAAAAGCAAGGGGCTTCAATAGGGAGGAGCTGCCGGAATTCTGGTTGAAAATTTGCCTCATAGTGATG
This sequence comes from Chamaecyparis obtusa, assembly GCA_027943335.1. Classification (NCBI taxonomy): domain Eukaryota; kingdom Viridiplantae; phylum Streptophyta; class Pinopsida; order Cupressales; family Cupressaceae; genus Chamaecyparis; species Chamaecyparis obtusa. The sequence goes on along the minus strand of BSBK01012891.1, from coordinate 30,644 downwards.
AAATACTTCACACTAGAAGGTAATTTTACTATTTTCTACTACTACTACTACCATTTACAATTCCTAGCCCATGTTAGAAACAAGGATTTAATTTCTATTCCTTTCTATCTTCTACACTCCATAGAGAGTAATATCCTTGACACTAAGGACAACCCTGATAAGCCTATACCTATCCTCCATCAGGGCCTCTTTCTCTACATTTAACAGTTCCATAAAGCTATCTGCCCGACTCCACAACCCCCCCCCCCCCACGATTATCCAGGAGATGACCTAGGAGGATTCCCTAGCCAAAATTGAGAATCCCACTCAATCCTCCTCCCAGTCCATCTATGTCATCTAGGAGCTTGTGTTGGGTGCTAAAGAGGGTAGAACCCATAAAAAATGTGTTTAAAACCCCTTCAATAGGAAGGAGGGCTAGGAGGAGTCTCATGTTTCTAAGACTGTGGAGATTAAAGATGGGAAGGAGGCTGATAGTACCCTGGAGACCGAAGGTAGGCCCAAAAATAGGAGAATGATGGAGAGCTAGGTCAATCTGGAGGTGGACCTGAGTGGCTTGGGTCGCAGGAGGTCAAATAGAATCACCAAAGAACAATGTAAAACCAGGTTGCTAGAAACAGCCTCCAAAGAGCTTTCTATGACTGAAAAAGACTCCCCAACCACTAAGTCTATGAATGATTCCTCAAATGGTCATTCAAGTCCCCCTAAGTCTGGTAACAATCCCTTAGCCAGTCCCAAGCAAGCCATGGAAAACCCCAATATTCCTACCCCACCACTGAGTCCTACTCAAGATCCCTAGGATAAGCCCCCTACCTCTGATAATACCAAGGCTTCGGAGGACAAAAAAAAATTCAAAGGAACCCTTAAAAAGAGGTTCACAAATTTGGACAAAGAAATTGTAGAGATCAAGAAAAATATGCAGGACTTGATGAACCATTGCATGTTGACCAACAAATTTGGCCTGAAGGTCATGCACACTTCGACTATGACCCTTTGTCATGTGCAGCAAAAGCTGGCAGGTGGCACTTTGGAAGTGAATGAGGATAAAAGAGATATTTTCCTATTCCTGCAGGAAGAGTGGGCAAGGACCCTACTATCTAAGCAGTTGGGTGGGAAGAATTAGTTCTGGTTTCCATGTGCTAGTTAATTTTGACTGGGCCTGGCCCTAGGATCCCCTGTTTTGTGGATGGGGTTATTGTTAGTTTTTATATCTTTTTTCTTAGCCTTGTGCATCTTATAACTAATACTTTACATGATACTATTCTCTCTAAGTGCTCTGTTTAATTTCATTTGATCAATATTGTGGGTTTTCTTTTTGATAGGGGAAGATTTAGATGTGGGATTACACTAGTAAACTGGTATATCTGCTGACCGGTTCCTTTAATGTTTTGTTAATGTGCTTCTAGTCCTCTATTCCACAGGCTAGCACCCTATTTCTACTTTATCTATCAAAAACAATAGAGTAGAGGTCGTAGCTAAAGGAGCTATGGATGTTCAGACAAAGGAAAGTACAAAAATTATTCAGGATATTTATTATACTCCCAAATTGTAGCATAATTTATTGAGTGTTGGGCAGCTATGCGAGAAGAATTATAGAGTAGTATTTGAGAATATGAAATGTACTATCTATGATAAGAATCATGGCAATAAAGTAATTACAGTTGTTCCTATGACAAAGAATAGGTTGTTCCCCTTGAAGTTTGGTGAAAATGATAATCAGCTTGTTAATATGGCATATGAGGATAAAAGTTGGTTGTGGCATCTCAGATATGGCCATTTGAATTTTCATAGTTTGAAGGTTCTAACATCCAATTCATTGGTTCTTGGATTGGCTAAGGTTGAAGAGCATAACAAGATTTGTGAAGGATGTGAAAAAGGAAAGCATGCACGAGATTCATTTCCAAAAGGCAATGCATGGAGGGCTTAACACCCCCTACAACTTATTCATTCAAATATTTGTGGTCCTATGCAAACACAAATTTTGGGTAAGTCATCATATTTTATCACTTTTATTGATGATTACTCATGCATGTGTTGGGTTTATTTTTTGAAGACTAAGGATGAAGCCCTTGATACATTCAAGAGGTTTAAAGCCCATGTAGAGAATGAGTAAGGAAATACAATCAAATGTTTGAGAACAGATCATGGAGGAGAGTATTGCTCCAAAGATTTTTAGAATTTTTGTGAGATGAATGGGATCAAGAGACAACTCACAACTGCTTACACACCTCAAAAAAATGGAGTAGCTGAAAGGAAGAACCGTACTATGGTAGAAATGGAAAGGAGTATGTTACAAACCAAGGGTTTGAGCAATTCCTATTGGGCTGATTCAGTTGCTATAGGAGTCTATATTCTCAATAGGAGTCCTAAAAGTGCCTTAGACAAGATGACTCCATATGAAGCATGGTATGAGAAAAGACCTAATGTAAATTATTTTAAAGTTTTCAGTTGTTTGGCTTATGGTCGTATCCTTGATCAGAATAGGCAAAAGCTAGATTCTAAAAGTGAATCATGCATTTTTGTGGGTTATAGTGAGGAAAGCAAGGCTTATGGATTCTATAATCCTCTTACTAATAAGCTTGTTGTTTCAAGAGATGTGATTTTTGATGAAGGGAGAGTTTATGGTCATCAAAAAGGCCATGTTGAAAAGCCAAAATCAGTTTTGGATGATGATATTATTCCTGATAATAGTAATGAGCAGCTAGCTAATGAATCTATTATAGGATCTCCAAGTCCACCAAGTAGCCCCTCATCAATTCCAAGTGGAAGTCCATCCTCAAGTCCAAGTTCTACAAGAAAGGTAAGAATATTAAGTGATATTTATCAAAGAAGTCAAAATCAAGAACATGAAGAAGATCTAATAGGTGAGACAGTAAATTTTGCATTACTTGCTAAAGCTGATTTTGAGCCATCATGTTTTGGAGATGCATGTACTAATGAGGTTTGGATGCAAGCAATGAATGAAGAGATGGATTCCATTGATAGGAATGAGACATGGGAGCTTGTAGAGCTCCCACATGAGAAGAAGAAGATTGGCACGAAATGGGTATACAAGATCAAATATAACAGTGATGGGAGTGTGGAAAGATACAAGGCAAGATTGGTTGCTAAAGGTTTCACTCAAAGGTATGGTATTGATTATGAAGAAACTTTTGTAGCAGTAGCAAGATAAGAGACTATTAGAATGCTTATTTCACTTGTAGCTCAAAAGAGATGGACTATTCATCACATGGATATGAAAAGTGTCTTTCTAAATGGGTACTTAGAAGAGGAAGTATATGTGGGACAGCCACAAGGTTTTGAATTTCAATGAAAAGAAGATCATGTTTATAAGTTAAAGAAGGCTTTGTATGGCCTCAAGCAAGCATCATGTGCATGGTATGCAAGGATTGATGCATATTTTCAGCAGAATGGTTTTAAAAGAAGTAAGAGTGTTGTTGGGAGTTCCCTTTGATGTTCAACTTGCAGATTTATACTTTGATGGATAACTTTAATATAACTTTGACTCTATCACCACTCCAAAGTCTACAAGGAAGAGGGCCAATTAACAAGGATCAAAAGAGATCCTCCTACACTTTGAGCCTTAATGCTCAGGCAGGTGTACCCTTGATTCACTTCTTCAAAGGAATCATAAAATGTTATGCCAATATACTCTTTACCAACTGATGTAAGATTTTATCATTTGAATGTGTGTGTGTGGTTGATGACAATGAAATGCCTCCAGAGGATGGACCAGTGCCTTAACCTAGGGCAAAGAGTCACCCAATTACATACATCAATTGAATACCTCAATTCAAACACAATTGAATACAAGATAAGTGCTTTGCCTATTACCCCTCTCCCTCAGACACAAGGACATCAGATTCCTTCTTGGTTGCAAACTCACTGAACCCACCTAAAAGACTTTAATCCTAACTTTGTTAGGAACTTAGAGATGACTTCACAATACTATTTATTTACCATATGCTAATACACTTTGTGACACTAACATATATGAGTTTAGAACCGAAATAAGAAGACATACACAAATGCAAGATTGGAACTCAATAGCATTCCCATTAATATATTTAGAATCAATACATAATCAGAACAACACAAGGATAGGAAAAGATACAAAATCCAGCTCCTCTATTAGTAAAACACCATGAACAACCAACCTGGGACCAAAGAAAGTTTTGGAACCCACACAAAATCAAAATTTCTACAATATATACTCCCTAGTCATCTTGGAATTCTCAAAGAGAATGCAACAAGCTACGGATGACTTAGGGTTAGGGTTTCAACCACCCAACCAACTGGAAACGGTCACAAATTTATTATAGGGGAAGAAAACTAGTTGACCATGCCTGAGGAAGACTTGCACTCATGATAGATCTCTGGGAAAGTACTGAAAATCATGAAAATTCAAATTTGTCAACCCTTTTGAGCACCTAAAACATGCCTCAAGCACAAAACCACCTGGTACAAACCCCTGCAGATGATCAAATAACACCTTGGACCACACTGCAATAGAAAATGCCACCAAACAAATCAAATCTGGCCATGAAAACATTCAATTTTGGTTGTTTCTATCACTGAGAAACCCTCAAAAATTTAAATTTAAAAATAAACGGCTACTTCCAAGTGCCAGCAGCAAATCGGCAGTCTAAATTTAAAATCAGGTTAACTTTAAGTCGTGGCCATTAAATCTTCATGTTTCACGGTCTTTTAAACCTTAACTCGATTGCCACCCTGGGTTTACCTCTAGCGACTATGAAATAGTGCTTTTTCTATTCGTAGAAAGAATACCTAACTCACCATTTAACTCCGCGACTTGGCAACCCAAAGAAAATTCTAACCTTGGTCCCACATTTAGTGAACTAGCAACAAAAGGACACCACCAATTCGTGAAACATTTTATCCATCTGCCAAAAATTTTAGCAATTCTGTGAATGCTTGTTCACTGAACTGTGAAAACATTTAGAGAACCGCCACTATTTCACACGAATGAGCGAAGCCTTAAAATTTTTTTTGGATCACCAAAACATTGATCAGAATCGCTAAGCCTTAGCCTAGAAGATCAATGGATATCTCATCTTCACATACCCATCTGAGATTCTATCAAATTTCACGTCCACCGTCGGATGAAGAATCTTCTCCCTACCCTGACAACCCTCTAACAGGATACAAAATCAATGGCCGTCGTGAGATCTTAAGCCTCTGACACACTTGATGAGATCATACGTCGTTCATTGATTCACTGACAGGATCAAGACCCACTAACACATCCAAAAACTAGGTCCCACTAACAGTTGGCAACATGTTACTACATGGACAAACTAGAAGCCGCTAACTATGCATACGTGTCAACGGACCCACCTACCTCGCTATGAGAATCAACGACTGTCACTATACCGCTGCACTAAAAATTGAGCATGTTATATCAATGGTATAATGGCAGCCACAAGATTAAAATGAACTTTAATATGCCTAAACACTAAGAAGACCAGTCCCACTGACAACATTCCACTTCATACTCCCATTGACCAATGAGAGACAACCAAATCTGCACACCTGGCAAGTGGACCCACTCGAAAAGAAAGGCTACGTCATGGAAATGAATCAACGGCAGGCACAGCTTCGCATACCTCTGACAAAAACCTTGCACTTTAAAGAAAAATGTTAGATGGAGATGGTGTCAGAGAGGGGCCTAGGAAAATATTAAAGCTGAAACATAGGAAAAATCAGACGTTGAGGACTTAGGAAGATTTTTAATTCGCCGGTCACTTGAACTTAGTAAAAATTAAAGACCGTCAGGGTATAGAGACTTAGGAAAATTAATAGCTGACCCCGCAAGGTGATAAATAAAGCACATGGGAATTAGGACCCTTAAGTGACCCACAAAAAGTAACATCAAAATTAGAACATGGTCAGGGTTCCAAGGGGTTTTTGTATGCAACGACTATATTTTTGAATTTTCTGCTTAAGACTTTAGCTAGAGACATGAAAAATGATACATAGACCAGGGGAAAGATAATGAAGCCATAAATTTTTTTCAAGGTGCTAACAAAACCTACCCTTTATTACAAACAAGAAGGTAATGATATTATCATTGTGAGTTCGTATGTTGATGATTTGTTATAGATGGGTAGTTATTCTAAGATGAAAGAGGAATTCAAAGTTGCTATGATGAATGAATTTGAGATTTATCAATGAAGTTTTTTTTGGGAGTGGAGGTTTATCAATGTGAAAATGAAATTTTTGTTTGTCAAACAAAGTATGCAAAGGATATACTAAAAAAATTTGATATGGCTGATTGTAAACCTCTTTCTACTCCAATTGCTCATGGAGTTACATTGTGTAGAGATGATGGTGCTAAAATTGTTGATGAGACATCATAAAGAAGTATTGTTGGAAATTTGATGTTTCTAACTCACACAAGGCTTGATATTGCTTATTTAGTTTCATTGGTCTCAAGGTATATGAAAAATCCATTAGAAGAACATATGAAGGCAGCCAAGAGAATTTTGAGGTATGTGAAAAACACTCTCTATTTTGGAATTCACTATTCTTCTAAAAAAATCGAGCTTGTTGGCTTTAGTGATTTTGATTGGGGAGGTAGTTTGGATGACCAAAAATCTACATCTGGTAATTGTTTTTCTTTGTGCTCTGGTTTAATCACATGGAGTTCAAAGAAGAAAAGTATGGTTTCTCTCCCTTCTACAGAAGTGGAATATGTTGCGGTCACTTCAGCTGGCACACAAGCTTTATGGCTTAGAAAGCTTCTTGAAGAAATTAGAGAGGTACAACTTCAGCCTACTATAATTTTTTGTGACAACATAAGTGCTATTAAATTGGCCAAGAACCCGGTTCATCACAACAGGACCAAACACTTTGATTTGAAACAACACTTCATCAGAGATTTGGTACAGAAGAAAGTGGTTGAATTGAAGTATGTTAACACAAAGGATCAAATTGCGGATATCTTCACGAAGGCTATTACAAAAGATCAATTTGTGGCTCTCAGAGATCAAATTGTGAGTCCTCTCAGCATCAAGGGGGAGTATGAAGGATAATGATGTTGATTTCATTGCCTCTAGCAATCTATTAGTTCTTTTTTAGACTATTTTAAAATAAGGAATTAATGCTATTTTTTACAAGCACTTAATATTGGTAGATTCCATTGTAGATTATTAACTAGAAGATATGGTTAATTTATTTTTGTTAAGCTTGAATAAAGCTACAGGTTGAAAATGTAATTTATATACAAGAAGCATGTTGCAATAAAAGTTAGTTGTTTTTGTTGTCATAATATAGAATATCCTCTATTCTATTCTGTTTTGTTTTGTTTTGTGATTGCTACTCTTTAGTTTCTACAGTAATCTCATGAAAACTTCCATGCTCTTTTCTATAACAACATGTATTATACAAGATGAAATTGGGTTTTGGGAAGAATTATACAAGATGTAAATGGGCCTCCAATTGGCCGTCGATATCTGGTAGTTTAGGATTAGATGTTCATCAATCTTCTATTTTTTGTAAACGTGATGGATGCAGATGTGCATACTCATTATGTATTGGGGGTTTACCAAAAAAATTGTAATTGGGTCTGTTAATGCCCTTGGGTTTTGGGTAGCCTAGGTATTTATCTGATGAAAAAACTTGTTTGATCTTTGTATTATGACGGGTTATGAACAAATTTTTTCTTTCCTGGTTCATATAAAGTTTTGCAAAAAAAGAAAAAAAAAATGAATAAGAGGATAACAATTTTTTAGTTGTAAAAATGACGGTTACATTCTTAGTTTTAATCAAAACACTATTTATCTTTGAATGTAAACATGCATACTCTATGTGAAGTGCCTGTCTATGTGTCTAGCTAAGGATTTGTATCAGTTGGATTCATTGAATATCCTATGATGACAAATTTCTATTGGTCTTATAATTCTAGAATATCAATGCATTTGTGAGATCACTAGTATTTTGATATTGTAATAGTTGTAATTTGGGAAGGGGTTGGTGCTCCTTACAGTTGGTGTTGCAAAACAAATATTTTAGTAGTAAAAACAAATATTTTATGTCCCAAGGTGTGTTAGACCCATATTGATGTTTGATGGAGTTATTTCATGATAATGTGATCCCAAGGTATGGGGTTAGAGGATTAAGAGCCAAGGTTTCTATTACTTTTTGTACCTATATGTGAAATTTTTTGGACCACCTTCTTCAAAGATAATATTTTCTCTCAAGAAGTTTATATTTGGGTAGGCAGCTTAAATCTATTTAGGTGAGGTTGGAAGAGGTTGAGTTCAAAAATATGAAGTTGAAATACACAGTTTCAACCTCAGAAGTAAGTTAATTAAAGGGAAATTTGAAAATCTTACCATGAAGTCACTAGTTTGGGAAATAAAAAGAGAAGAAAACATATCTCTTGAACTCCCTCTTCGGGGTACCACCTTTTTTCAAACTAGAATTTTTTACCTTAAAAATTTTTGGAGTGCAAAGCTAGCATGTATTTTTCAAGAGATGAAAATTTCATATATGTCCTTGGAGTTTTGGGTATAATTTGTTAAAGAGAAGAAGAAAAATTTCCCCTTCATTGAGGTTGAATAGGTATTCCAAGCCAAAATCAATGAGAAATATCATGCGTGGGCCAAGCAGTTTACTTTGAGAGTGCAAAAATACCACCTGTTTCTTTGTTAGTGGAAAACCCTTGACCTGAATGACCCCACTATGAGGCTTCAATTTCTCCTCATGGCTCAAAACAAGGTGTTCAGATCTAAGTCATGGTTATCTCTCAATAGGTGTTGAGTAAGTGAATACGCAATGTAAATGGTAGTTACTAGACTAAATCCATGATTCAAATAGAGTCTCCTCTTCTTATTGCATTCTTGTGTCATCATTAGTAATTAATTGGGTTTGTAAATGGGACATTTTATCAAATTGAAAAATAATATAGCATCCAGCACCTCGATGGGAACAAATAGGGTTGAAATCATTATACTTGCAACAAGATTTCTAAATATGGGGAAAAAATCACTTCAATCATTATCCCTTAGTTGATTTTCCCTTTCTGAGTACCCTCACGTCTTGTTTTGGCTTTCCTTCTATGAAATCTAGTTTCTCATCTTCCTCCTCATCTCAATGGCCTTGCAACACTCATCCAATTAAGTTTCACAACTCTATGGGCTAAGGAGTTGGATGCAATGGTTCTCAATGCAACTCTCCAATTATGGTGTTCGTGAACTATGCTCTATCATGTGGAAAAATGAGAAAATGTTACCTTTTTGTAAGTAATTCCCATGTGAGTCAAAATTTTGGCATTGTCATCTGTTGTCGACATTCCGAAAAACATGAACAATATTTAAAAATAAAAAAATTTCCCTTTGTAAAATCGGATAGAGAAAATGAAATACCATAGCCACTGGAAATGGTCATCAAAACTTTCCCCCAAATGTATAATTGTAAGAAACATGTTTTAAATGGGCAAAACTGGAAACAACACTTATGATAAGACACTTTCTATCTTGGGAATAACAAAGGCCGAAAGGATCATGTCACACAGGTGGAATTAACAATTCTTTACCAATAAATGATGGTAGGAAATGAAGCTTTATCATTGATGTAAGATCATCGAACGGTCAGAAAACAATATCCGTAGATGACTTGATGTTTTCATTTAAGCCTTAACTTTAAGGCATTATTCTATCGAGTTAATGAATAGATAATGATGTCAAACATATTTGTCATTGAAAATTGAAAGGTGCCATCTAAGAAACCATTAATTCACATTACTTTAATTGATGTCATGACTCATCTACTCATCGCCATTAATTAATAATTTAATCTAATATTACTGAAGATTGCCAAAAGAATTCTACTTTTTTGGTGTCAAAAAATGAGGTCACGGACTCACACGTCCGTTGGATTACAACATATCAATGGCCAAAGGTGAATTTCAAGCATATTGTTGGTCTTCATAATATTTACGGGAAACTCTCAGCGCAATCATGACACATGGTATGATTGATCATGGGCTTATTAGTACGATCAATCATACCACATGTCATGATTCTGCCGAGATTTTTTCATAAAGATTGTGAAGAGAAACAATAGGCCCAAAATTCACCTTTGGCCATTGATATCTTGTAATACAGCCAACTTGTAAGTTTATGATGTCATAGTGATGGGACCCAATGCAACTTCAATATCAAATCAGAACCATTGGATTAAGAGACATGAATGGTAGAAGGTACATTTCGAATAGAATGTGGTGAGATAACTCCTTTACTGAAAACTCTCTCCAGAATCATCACATGTGTCATTCTTTAAGAATGAAAACTCAAGAGAATGAAAATTTAATAATTATTTCCAATTATTAAATCGCCATACCAACTATACAACTATTGTATTAAATTGACAAGTTTATCTGCATTTTTGAAAAACATTCGCCATGACAAATAAATTAATTACAATATTTGAAAAATAATTTTGACATAATTTATCAGTACAAGGAAGTCTGATTCACCAATTAAATTATTAATTTTCCTATTAAAAACATTTGTAGTCGCCAAGTTTATTTGCAATCTCCAAGTTTATATGCATTTTTGAAAACATTCACCATGACAAATAAATTAATTATAATATTTTTTAAAATAATTTTGACATAATTTATCAGTACAAGGAAGTCTAATTTGCCAATTAAATTAATAATTTTCCTATTAATCTAATTCAACTTCCCACCCAAGCTCTGCAACTTCTCATGCAAGCTCAGTTTTCAAATTGTTGGCTCCCATGCCTGCATCCCCTAGGGGAGAATCTTCCCCCCTAGCAGGTCCCCCTACTAGACCCCATGTTGAACCCATGAACACTTATGTCATGGACCCATCGATTGAGTCAATGGTGGGAATCCATAGGGCATCCTTCTTTTGATACCCCTTCATCCCTGCCAAAATCCAACTAGAAGGGTGCCCTTGTTGGTGAAGCCCATAAATCTTTGGATGCTCTCTTGGTGGATTTCATTCAGACTGAGGACGGCACCAAACTCTCACTCCTAGATTTTGTGGTGAATATGACGATGAACTTTTTTTAGATGGCTCTCATGGGTCGATTCTTCAACATTCAACCTACCATTGAAATGGTTAGAAAATGGGTGGCTACCGAATGGAAGATCAAAGGTTCTGTCCTTGTCTCAGCTATGCCAAGCGGGTTGTTCCTATTAAGGTTTACTACTTTGGAGGATCTGAACTTTGTCCTGTCTAGGTCATGGGTCTATGGGAAGCATTTCCTTACCCTGGCAAAATGGAAACCCGGGTTCAACTCGGTGACAGAGCTGACTAGAATGGAACTTGTTTTGGTTTGGCACACTAGGCTCCTACTTGAATATTGGGATGAAAAGGTGTTCAAATGGATAGGATATTCCTTTGGCACTTTCATCATGGTAGACTAGGTAACCCACTCTAAATCTAGGTTGGTGTTTTCTAGGTTCTGTGTGAATGTCACACTAAACAAGACCCTCCCCAACTTTGTGATTTTGAAATCCAAATTGGGCAGATGGACTCAAGCCTTGGTGTATGAGAATGCCACTCTCTAATGCCAGAAATGTGGTACCAGGGCCATGCTAGTGACACTTGCAAGACCTCCCTGATGGGAGTCAATAAGGGAAAGAAGGATAAGGGCATCACTAGAGAACCACCCTTGATAGAAGAAGAAGACAAGGGGAAGACCAGCCCACCCTCGATGACTGAAACACTAGAAAACTGGGAGCGGGAAAACCCAGAGATGGAAGAAGGTGAGATTGCCTCCCATCTAGAGAACGAAGTGGTACACCTTGAACCAGAAGCTCCAAAACTCCTACCTTCAGTAGAGCCATTAGAGGACCTCCAGTGGCTTCCACGAAGATGAGTGTGATTAGCCATGCTGTGTTGGGCTAGCCTCCTATGGTGGCTACCCCGAAGATGAGTGAATTTAGCCAGACTGTGTTGGACCAGCCTTCCATTGTGGTTGCTCTTGAGCTAAAATCCCCTAAATCTGATACTAAACCTCCTTCACAACTTGATAAAAAGAACTTCCCTTCCTCTCCCAACTCCTTGGGTGTTGATTGTTGTGTGGAGGATGATTATGGGGAATGGAAAATGCAAAAGAAAAAAACCAAGCCCAAGAAGGCTAATGTGGGGGGTGGAGACACCAAGAGGAAGGCCATCAGATCATGCTAGGAGATTGAGAGGGACTACAAGGGATGTTGCAGTAGGTAAACAACAAACCTTGGAAACAAATTTTAGAAATAAGAAATGATTTGTCTTTCTTGGAATGTTAGGGGTCCTAATAGTTCCCTCAAACAAAGTGCTATTAAACATTACAATTTTTTATCATAAGATGGATATTCTTCTCATCCAAGAAGTTAAGATGTCTTTTAGTAATGTTGTCACCCTTGCTTCCAATCTCTAGCCGAGGGCTGAGTTTCTCTACTCTAAAGCTTTGGGGAATTCTAGGGCCATTGCTATGCTCTAGAACCCCAATACTATTACTAGCCAACTGCTCACCTCCTCCCCAAACTTCCTTGTTGTTACTTTTAGGAAAAAATGGCTTGAGTGGCACCTATTCAACATATATGCCCCTAATACCTAGTCTAGCAGGGCTTCCCTGTGGAAAGATATATCCTTTTGGATAGACAAGGACACTTCTACTAACTACTTGGTGGCTGGTGACTTTAACTCCCCTCTTTACCCCTTGAAAAAGTGTAGTGGTTTAATGGATTACTTTGATAGTTGTTATACACTGAATTTGCACCTCTGATCTCAAGCTCTCGTAGTCTTGATAATCTAGTATAACATGGGAATCATCTTAAGGTTGTGGGACCTTTTGCTAACTAAGATGAGACCTCCAGATTCTAGGCTGGTTCCTCTTGGATAATCACCCTGATTTGCTCTTAGACAGGAAATGTAAACTTTGAGGGGAAAGGGATAGAAGTGCATGGAAAGGGAAATAACAGAAAGCAAATCTATCCTACCAAGTGATGCACCAAACTTGGGTTTGGATCTCAATATAGAGGGATGAAACCAATGAAGGAATCAGGTCCAATAAGTTACAACTCACTAGATAGGCTTGCATAAGTATTTCATAGGAGGGTCTGAACAACGGCTCAACCTATGACCTGCAAACAGACATCCTTTTCTACAACTAGGTGTAGGAATGAGACAAGGCTGTTAGGGGCTGTAGTATACCCACAAAACACCTAAATCAGATTAGACAGAGGAAACACACAAAATTGCAGAAAGCAAGAGGAATCAGGAAACCTGAGATATCATTAAAATCATGCATACACTTTGATCCAATAAGAGATAATCCAGACAAGCAAGCATGAGGACAACCAGAATATCATAGAATACTTGCAATATTTTAATTCATCAATGAAAACTTACAAGATGTGGGAAACCAGGGAGCAGGAAGAAATGCTACAGATAGTTTTCCAAGAAAAGAGCCTTTTCCTTTTTACAAAATGTCAATTCTGAGCTTCAAAAGCTCCAAAAACAAAGAATATATACATCCCCTACACATAGGTAGGAATCCAACTTTTAGGGCTACCTAGATATGCATTATAATAATCATCCCTAAAAATCGGTCACTTCTGATCATAAATGAGCTTCTGTAAAAATCATGGCCAATCAGATATTTTGTTTGCGTGTCCATTCTTGCACTTGATCAACAAATTTGATCCATCTACCTCCCTGCAAGCCCACTCTGTCATGAATGTTCAAATCCGATCAAATCCTTGAAAGGATCCAAAAATGGTAGCCTAAAAGATCTCTGCGAACTTTCCCAGCTATAATTGCCTTTGGAAACATTAATTCTCAGCTACCCGCACTTTGCAAACATCTCTGCAGAAGAAAGCCTGCCAAAGAAATCACGCCGCCCTTGTAATAGCAATGGTCACATTATCGCATGAGGCTGAAAGGCTTCATGCAATCATGCGACAACTCCTTTGAAACTGCCACCGCCTTACCACATAAGACACCTGGGGCCCGCAAAACATAACTACAAACCTAACCCTAGTTTACCTCGGGTTTATTTCCTCATATTCGCCAAGTCATGTTATCCTTTCTTAACCTCAGGCTCCATCTGGCGACTATGTGAAATAAGGTAACCGCGCTCTTTCTTTAACAACCCCGGGCCCACAGAAAATAGCCACCTACCGAACCCTTGCCACATGGCCCAACTAGAACTGAACACATGGCTAGACCCATGACCATACCAACCGAAAGCATTAGGAGGATCTAACGGTGGTCATATGATCGCATGGGACCGAAACATCCCATGCAAACATGTGACCACCGTAGATCTTGCATCTACATGGGCCCATGGTACCTTTGCCATCCGCCAGCCAGCCACCGAAGTCAAAGACCCACTGACCATTCATCGCATGATCACATGCAGTCAAGGAGCCACATGCGATCATGCGACCAACTGCATGATGCCACTCGATAACCGCTGGTGGCACTATCCACCGAACCCCTGCTAACCGCCACCTTGCTAAGAAAATTGGAATTGTTGATGGTTTGTCGCATGGTCACATGGGCTCGGAAGAGCCCATACGATCATGTGACTAACCAGAAGATGCTACCCATGGTTAAGGCTTGTCACATCAGAAGGAAGATTGATGGCTGTCATTACACCACGTGCTTAAACGGGCAACATCTTTCCTTAGCGGTGTAGTGGCAACCATGAGATTTCACCGATCTTTAACCTTTGCAGATGGAGAATGGGCCCACCGACAGGTGTCACCTTGCTGGATGATTGGAAGGGCAAGGAATATTCCTTGTGAATCTGCAACAACCACAAGATTTTTGAGGAGAGCCAGCCGTCGGACCCACAGGTCAGAGTTGCGCACTTCAAGAAAAAATGCCACCTTTCTCAAAACATGGACCCACTAAGAACCCAGTTCGACCATTGTCACATGATCGCAAGGGAAAGGAATATTCCTTGTGAACATGCGAAAACCACAATATTTCTACTGCACTTGCATGGCTATGAGGAACTGGGACCCGCCTGTCGGAGTTGTGCACTTAGGGAAAAATTACAGATGTTAGAGAAGTGTAAAGTGTAGAAGGGGTTGAAAACATAGAGGATGCCAAAAACACTAAGGGTTTTCAAGCAAAGGCCGAAAACACATCAACTTTTCAGAGTAGAGAGGTCAAAAACACACTGAACTTTCGGACAAAAGGTAGAAACATCCTGAGCCTATAGAGGGGAGGTTGAAAACACACTGGGTTTTCAACACTTAAGTAGAAAACACATAGAGTTTTTGACACTTGAGCATTTCACTTGGAAAAAGGGGCTGTGGCCGAAAATGAACGAGAGGGAAATTTTTGGGCAACAATAGTGTGGGAGACCTAGTGGATTTTATTTCATACATTAGCCTCTTGGACATTTCTCTGAAAGGAAACCCCTTCACCTAGACAAACAATAGGAAAGGCTCTCATCTCATCCAAGTATGGCTTGACCGTGTTCTAGCCACCTCTTCTTGGGATCTTTGCTTGACCTCCACCTTGTCCTCCCTCCCTAGAACTACTTCTGATCATAACCCACTCCTTCTCTGTTGGTAGGACTCCTCTATGATTGGCTTGGCCCACTTCAGGTTTGAAATCATGTGGTGTTCTCATCCCTCTTTTAGAGACAGTGAAATCCTAGTGGGCCACTAACATCAAAGGCACTACCATGTTTAGAATTGCACAGAAATTGGAAATCATCAGAAGAGAGGTCAAAGGCTAGAGTAAACATAACTTTGATGATTTTCATAAAGAGAAAAAGAAGCTTATTGAGACCTTAGAGTCCCTCCAATCCCAATTGGCTACTAGAAATCCCCCACCCCAAATATAGGTGGAAGAGGAAATGGTCAGACACAAATGGTAGGAAACTCTGAAAAAAGAGGAAATCTACTAGAAGCAATGATCCAGAATACATTGGCTCATTGAAGGGGACAGGAACACAACCTTCTTCCATAGATCTGCTAGCAACCACAAAAGAAGAAACACTATCAATGCTATTAGGGATGAGGGAGGGAATGAACTAATTGAGAAGGACAAAATCAATCAGGTTGTGGCAAACTATTTTAAGGGATTGTATTCGAATGATGGACATATGTGTTCGGATAACATCCAAAATCAACTTCTAAACCACATCCAAAATGTTATTACTCATATTGATAATGACTGGCTCACATTCTGATGAGGAGGTCAAGACAACAATTTTTTCTATGGGTGCCTATAAGGCTCCGAGATCTGATGGGTTTCCCCCGACCTTCTTCCAGGAATACTAGGATATTGTGGGACTAGATGTTTCTTGTGCTGCCAGAGGCTTCTTCAGAATGAGGTGGCTATTAAGGCAACATAAAAAAAACTATATTGTGTTGGTTCCTAAGAATGACAACCCCACATCTATGCTGGACTTCAAGCCCATCGGCCTCTACAATACGTTCTACAAGATCCTCACTAAGATCTTGGTCAATAGAATGAAGCCCCTCTTGGATAAGATAATCAACACAACTCCAAAAGGTTTTATTTTGGGTAGGTAGATCCTTGATGTGACCATCTCTAGTCATGAAATCATCCACTCCATGGATAGGAGAAATGTTCCATGTATGGCCTTCAAACTTGATATCTCTAAAGCCTACGATAAAGTTAATTGGTCATTTTTGTTAAAAATCCTTGCTAGGATGGTGTTCAATGAGAAGATTATCCATATTATCCAAGAATGTACACAAATTGTTGGCTTCTCTGTTATAGTTAATGGAACCCCTGGTAGTTTCTTCCAACCTAAAAAGGGGCTCAAGCAAGGTGATCCTCTCTCCCCCTACCTATCTATTATGGTGGCTAAGGTCCTTGGCAAGAATCTGACTATGCTCTCCTCCATGGGAAGAATAAAAGGGGTCAAACCTACTTCCACTTTGCAACAAGTTGTGTTGGAGCAATTTGTGGATGACACCTTCCCCTTTGGGTATTCTTTAGTTATTGAGGCCAGAAAGTGGAAGCAAATTCTATAAAATTATTCCTGAGCATCCAGATAGTGTATCAACTATTAGAAAAGTAGAATGTTCTTCTTCAATACTCCCATTGAGACACAAACCAGAGTGCTGCAAATTCTAGGTTGTTAGGGGGCTATGCTCCCCTCTACCTACTTGGGCCTCCCCCTCATGGTTAAGGAGGTGTCTCATGAATTCTCAAACTCAATCCTGAAAAGAACCCAGAGAAAACTTGTTGGATGGAAAGGGAAGATTCTAAGCAACATTGGTAAACTTTAGCTAGTGGCTTGTACTCTCCAAGGGATCCCGGTCTACTTCCAGTCACTTTTCAAAATTAAAAGCAATATGGCAGATAGGTTAGAAACAATATAGAGAGCCTTTCTATGGGCTTTCTTTGAAGAGAAAAAGAGGATGTCCTTGGTCAATTGGGACATGATTTGTCTCCTGAAATGCTTGGGTGGTTTGGGCCTCAAGAGAATTTGCTTGATGAATAGAGCCCTCACCATGAAAGTGGCCTGGAAGCTCATATAAAAGAAAGAGGTCTAGTGTAAGATAATGGAAGCTAAGTACCTTCAAGGGCATCCCTAAAAGATGATGTACCATGATAATGACCTCCCCAATGGCTCCAAAATTTGGGTGAACATCTACAAATGTAAAACCTTTCTCTCTAAAGGGGCTTTCTAGCAGATTGGAGATGGGAGATCCATCACATTCTGGAATGACTATTGGATTCTGAACTTCCCTAACCTTGGAAGTAGTTTCAACCCCCTCATGAACTACCTCAGGCCTATCCTTGGCAACAGAACTGCTAACTACATTGCTGGAGGGAATTGGAAAGATATACTTGGTTTAGTCAAGGACAGACCGGAACTAAAGCAATTAGCCAATGAGCTCATGGAACTTTTGGGAAATGTTATAATCCCAAGAATTGGTGGCCAAGATTAAATCATTTGGGCCCCCACCCAAGAAGGTTCCTTCTCGGTCAAGACTACTTACAACCCAGTTTTGAAGGAAGATAATAATCTAGAGGATTGGATGAAGGTGTGGATTCCCTAGCTCATGCCAAAAATCAACTTCTTATGGTGGACCCTTATGCATGGTAAGGTCTTAACTTGGGATAACCTCATAAAATGTGGCTTCTCCATGGCCAACAGGTGTGTCCTATGCAAAAAGGAGGAAATGGTGAATCACCTTTTCATTCATTATGATTACGCTACTAACATTTGGCAAGATGTTATCAGAAAATTGTGTATCTCATGGGATTTGGGTAATGATTTCCACCAATTCACTATTTGGAAATCCCCTTCCAATCATCCCCTCGTCCAGCTCCTTTGGCAAGTTCTTCCCCCACATATCTGCTGGACTATTTGGAAAGAAAGAAATAAGAGGATATTCAGGGAGTCTAGTTCCCCACCCGAGGCTTGCCTCTATCATGGAACCAAGCTCCTATGCAAGAATGCCAACGTCACTAAATGGAAACTCCCCTTGGAACCCCCATCAGCTTGGGAGATCATATTGGTGGATAATTGGAACCTGCTATCTGGCTTCTCTAGGTTTGACAACTCCAAGTTGATGGCTAGGAAAGCTACCCGATGGACTACCCCGCATAGTGGCTAGACCAAATTAAATTTTGATGGGGTGGCCAATAACCTTGCCTAGGGTGGGGGTGGTGTGTTAAGAGACCACAATTGCACCTCCCTCTTGGCTTATGCGGGACCACTTAAAAATTGAGCTATCAATCAACCTGAGGGAATGGCTCTTTTATGGGGGATTAAATTTTCCATTCAAATTAACATCAGAATGTTGGAAATTGAGGGGGATTCCAAAGTGATGGTGGAGGCTATCAAAATAAGAGCTAATGTGGGGTGGCGGTTCAACACCATTATTTTGGAAATTTATGAGCTTCTCAACAATCTCCAATGCATGACAATTTCCCACACTTACAGGGAGGGAAATGTAGTGGCGGATTCAATGGTGGCTATTGGCCTCAAGAAAACTAGGCTAAGTAATTGGGTGGAGATTAGTGAAGTACCTAGGGAGACTCAACAACTAATCAAGTGGGAGAAAAGTGATACCAATTATATTTAAAATGTGCCAAGCTGTCAAATTCACCAAAGGCCCTAACTTGATTACGTGTCAACCTAATTTAATGATTTTTGTGATTATGAATATGTATACCCAAAACCCCAGAAAGGATTATAATGGCCTTTCATGTGGATATGTGTGGAAAGATAGATGTCTACATCAACAAGTTTTTTTGGTTAACAAGGACACTAAGTGCAGCCCTGACATAACTGCTAATTATGGTGCCTGGAGATCTGATGGATACTATCATACAGAGCCTAGATTCCCAAAAACCACTAAAGGCTTTCCTTTTGAGTATATTTTTCTCCTAAAATGGTTAAATCAAACAACCTATTTTATGCTCTAACTCACGAAGCTCGGCCCTGCAATTCTCAGGAAAATATGGCATAGGATAAGGAGAGTATCGACATGGGAGGCAATACCTTATGCATTGAGCCTGATAAGATTGATGAGGTGTTCACCTCTGACCCTCTGGTGACCCACTACTGTAAAGAAAGTGGTAAATGGGGTTTCATGGAGCGCATGAAGGGGAGGCATGATGAGAAATTATCCAAGAAATTTGTCTCTTCCTAGAATAATAGAAAAGTTTATGTTAGAGGTATTCACTTCCAAATCAATAAGGATGTTATCGCTAGGGCGATGGGGCTCTTTGTGGAAGGAAGAAAATATTAAAAAAACCTAAAGGACGCTAGACCCTACCAGCCTCAAACAATTCTTCAAGGAGGGGGAGCAACCTGTGAAGAAGTTTGGTGGTTTCAACCACGAGGAGCTTCCAGATTTTTGGCCCAAGCTGTGCCTTATTATGATGAAGTACTTCACCCTAGAAGGTAAATTTATAGTATTTTAATATTACCATTTACCATTTCTAAATCATATTAGGAACAAGGATCTCATATGCATTTCCTTTTACCTCCTTCATTCTATTGAAAGTAATATCCTTGATATTAAGGAAAACCCTGAGAAGTCGATCCCTATTCTCCACCAAGGACTCTTGCTCTATCTCTATAATTTCCATAAGGCCATCTAACCCCCACCCCAACCTCCCCTTATTATCCAAGAAGTCACCCCGGAAGGGTCTCCTTTGAAAACCAACGATCCCACTCATTCCAGCTCCCATTATATCCAGGAGATTCAGGAAATAGACCTTGTCCCAAAAGAAGGTAAAAGTTGCAAGAGATGCATGAGGAACCCTTTTAAAAGGGATGAGGATCTTGAGGAATCCCATGTTTTTGAGTCCTTAGAAGATAAGGACATGAAGGAGATTGACAGTACCCCTGAGACCGAAAGGAAGCCCAAAAAATGGAGGATTTTGGATAGCCAGGTCAAATTAGAGGTGAATTTGGGGGGCTCTATCTGCCATTCGAATAGAATTGCTAAGGAGAAATGTAAAGCTAGAATCAGGGAAATGGCCTTGAAGAAGTCCCCTTCAGAAATTGACTCCCCTGCCACTAAGTCAATTGAGGGCTCTTTTGATGATCACCCGAGCTCGCACAAGACAAAAGCCACTCCCCCCCGAACCCCCAAAAAACTATGGAAAATTCCTAAAGCACTACCCTACCCCCGGTGTGCCCCCATGATCAGCAGATCAAGTTGTTAGGAATGGGAACACTGAGAGGGTGGGGGGGGGGGGTGAATGAGTGTTCACTATATTTTAACTTTTCACTTTAATTTGAATACTAAATTATAAATGCTTAAGTACTGAACTAAACATTCACATAAACATGAAACATGAAATCAACACATGACACCAATATGGTTATGGGGAAACCCAAATAGGTAAAAACCCCAGTGGGACTTGATACCCACTAATAATCTACACTAGTGTTTTGCGATCCTTGTTAGAAGATCATTTACCCTATTAGGAGTAGCTTTACAATGCTTTTAGTATAGTAGACCTTGTTAAGGGTTAGACCCTATTAGGATTCTTTTACAATGATCCCTATTAGGGGAGTGGACTCACTATCCTAGATCTCACTGCTCAAATGATGAAGGCTACAACCTTCTGAATCACATACACACAATATCTGCAAGTGAACTATTATTGTGACACTTCTTGTCAGATTAGTTCCTTTGGTGTGCTGATGCTTTGACCTCTTGCAAAGCTCTAATACATCATATGCTCTCTTTGCATACCTCTTCTCTGCTTGTCACAACTCTCTCACAACTTCCATACCAAATACAATGGGTTTACCTTATATTTATGCGCTCATACCAATTATACAATTAGGTCAGCCCTATAACTAATTACAAATAACACTTCCAAATGACTTGGCTTAAGCATGCTTACAATTATACATATACATATGTCGACAACCTAAATACAATGGGCCCATAGCCTCTACAACAATAATTTACAATCACAAAACAAAATAGTCACTGTCAGCTCTATGCTCTGTTCTCTGCTGGCACACACTGGCTGTGCAACTTCAACTGACTATAACTTTCACATCTATGCATATCTACTTATGCGCTCTTAGACTAAGCATAAGTATAGTCTAAAAAAATTAACTTCTAGGGTGCATACCTTAATTCATCTATACACACATGTTCTAATGCTCTGAGTCTCTGGTACTCTGTATGCTGTCCAGTCTTCAACACTTAATTGATTTCTGATCTTTACACTTAGTGCGATAACTCCAAACTTCTCTATGACTTTTTTTCCATAATAAAAACACTATATCTAGTCATATAATTTAGTATAGACAACTTTCCAACAATCTCCCCCTTTGTCATTGATGGCAACAATGGAATATAGCCAAGTCTCTAACTGATCCTTTACACAAAACCTTTTGTCTTCTATACATTTTATACAAACTCTTATATCTCCCTATACATATATGTACTCCATTTTCTATACAACTCCCCCTTTGACATTAATGACAAAGGTGCATCAAAAAACTTTATCTACATACACTTACTGAGGGAAAACATCTAGATATGCAATCTTGAGTTTCTGGATCTCCTTCTTCCAAAAGGTTATCAGAGAATTGACTATCTGTAGATGGGCGCATAATGCATATTGAAGATTCTCCATCTTCTCCAATTCTGTGCTTAGATCTTGATCATAGGTTATCATGGTCACATCAATCTCCTTTATGTTTTGACTGAGAATGTCTAGTGAGGGTGCAAGAGCGTTCCTCAATTGAGTCTGTCTAGACCTTATCTTCTCCATTTCTTTCTCTACCTTCTCAATTATGTCCAACTGACCTTGGTAGACATTGTTGCACATGTTTACATTAGTGGCTATGTCTAGCACTGAAATCTTCACCCTCTCAATCATTTCCTCTACATCTTTGATCTTCTTAAGATGGGCATCACTAAACTTATCCTGATCCATGGATTCTACAATGACTTTCCTTCCTTGATTTTAAAAATCCTTCAATGATGCCTAGCTAGACTTAAGAGAGTTCAAGTCTAGTGCAAAGTTACTCATTAGTTCATTGAGTCTCTTCTTTAAGTATTTCTCCTCTGCCACTATGGCCATAGATTCTTCTAGGCTTGAAAAATTTACTTTGAACTGAGAGAAGACTGTGCTCACATCATCAACTGAATGCACATTTACCATTTTCTTATCTTTTGGCAGAAAATTGTTCAAAATATTTATTGATTCCACTAGGAGAGGATTCCTCATTACTTTCTTCTCCTTCAGCTTCTCCATAGCTAGGACGCTGAACTTAATTAGGTCTTCTTCCTTCTTGGAGTCCAAACTGCTAGTGTCAGGTGTGAAACTTGACAACAATGCTGAGGAGGGAGTGATGGGAGTGCTATCCATCACCTCTTGCTTCACCTTGACCAAATCAATAGAAGATTCATCTTTCTTTTCTACCTCTACTTCTTCTTTCTTTTCTTCTTCTTTCTCATCAGATATATTTTCTATGATTACTTCTTCTTGCTGAGTGGGAGGGGTATTGCTACATAAGATTTATGTTTCCTCAATGCTGACAAATGCTTCCTCAAACTTGTCCAAGTCCTTATTAGTAGTTGCCATGGATATTTCCACATTATCTATGATAATTGTGCTATATTTGGGTGATTTTGACATGGGTGTTGAGTCCTGAGGACCTATCATTGGTACATTAGTGGGCTCTGCCACTTTATCTTCCTTGATGGGTGCATGAGTGATGGGCACAATATGCGGTTTGATCTATTGCTCCAATAACAAATTTTCAAAGGCTTTCTTTGTTTCCTTCATAATCAACTCATAATATTTATTCATGATGTGAAGAGTCCTCATTTTAGTTCTTAGGTGCAGCTTCACCAAATTCAATATCAGTTTCTCTTCTTCTTTAGAACATACAGGTAGAGTATCTTCTAATACTTTTTCTCTTATTCTTCAATCTTCCTCATTAGCTTGTCTCTTTAGATGTTCTAAAATGTCCCATACATTATCTGGAATTTCTATTTTCAACTCAAGAACTGTCTTGTTGAACTTTATCATGTGTTTGATAATCATATCATGAATTTTTGTCTTATCAATCTTACTAAATGATTCATAATGTTTCCCTACTTGATCAATTATGCCCTCATCAATAATTCTAGAGCTCAAAATTTTAAGGCTAGGCATGAATCCTACCTTAGGAGGTGCTTGAATGTTTTTCCTACTCCTTAATGCTCACGAGGATGGATGAATAGTGCTAGCTTCTTTCTTTCTCTTGAATAAAGGCTTGTACTCAGGAGGAGTATCTTTGGGCGCAGGAGTATTGTCTTCTTATCCTTCTGACTGTCATCTTTTTCAATTTTTTTCTTTTTCACCTTGGGATCTTCTCATTCTTCTATTGCACTCTTCAATTCTAGGGCAATCTTCTCATTTATTTCTTTATCAAGGTTTGCTTGTGATACATCATGTATTCTTAGGATCTTTGATGTGACCTTTGCAACCTTTCTCTCTGTTGCAGCACTGTTCAGCTTAGCATCAACTTCTCTAGTCTTCTCTTCATAGGTTCCTCACCTAGGTTCATTGACATCCTTTGGGGTTGATAGCAATACCTGTGCATAAGCTTCAAGAACTTGTTCTTCAACCTCATACCCAAGTGGATGAATCCACTTAGTCCTAGGTTCCATAACTTCCATACATGTAGTATCAATCTCCACCATGAAGCATATTGTATCTTTATACTTTTCTACAATACTCTTAGGAATCTTGTACCTCATCTACATCTTTTCTCTAAAGGTCTTCAATTCCAAAGTAATGTAATCTCTAAGTGTGCTTTCTATGGTTTCCTTTTTTGATATCTGAGGCATGGTAGGAATGGACTTGTCTAGATACAAGTCTAACACTTTACCAACTATATGAAGGTACATATAGATGATTAGGGACCCAAGCCTGAATACCTTAGTCTTATCATGTTTAATAGCTTTGATATTGTCTATCAACTTTGCGTGCAAGATCTCACACAAGTTGAACTCTCCATCTTCTTGCACAAGATGAATGGCTACTAGAATAGTGCCCATAGACACACTATTCACCCTGCTGGTGTGATGAAATCTATAACCCAATATCATTGATATCAACTTGATGTTTAGTTTCTCTATAGGCTCAATGGTCATGCCACGCTTATCACTTCTGGATTTACACACTTGCTCCACCATTTTCCTAACATCCTTACCCATAGGAAGGATGGCACATGTCTTAGAAAGGACCGTCATCTCATAAATTAGGTCTTATGTTATTCTTACTAGCACATCTCCATTCCAAAACAAGTCATCATGGATTCTGCTCAACAATATCTTAATCCATTCAGTTTCATAGAATTCATATGTCATGGCATCTTCAATAATGGGGTGATCATTCCATTTGGTGTATTCATCCATGAACATTTTTTCCAGTTTCAACATTGTGTCCATGTGCACCCTTAACCTATCCAGTCCAATAGGTTCCTTCTTACAATAGATGTAAACCCTTATGTCTTCTACATGCATGATGCCCATCGGCGTGGGGGAGAATACTCCTTCTAAATTAGGGTTCATTTAAATGGGTGCCTCTTGAAAACATACCTCTTCTTCTCAACAACATAAAAAACAATAGGAGTGGCCATGACTTACTTGATATTCACTTTCCAAATGATCTCTGAGATGTTCTGACGGCTTCCGAATTGGCGCAATAAGCTAGGGTTTCTTGCAACTAATCAAATGCACTACAATTACTGGTAGCTCAATCTCAAATATTCACAACAACTTCCAAGGCTCAATCTTCTCTCCAATCACTCTGAATATGAATGTAATGAGTGAACAAACAACTTTATGTGTAGTTAAAGTAATAAATTTGCCATTAATGCAACTCATGTAAACAGGCTATCACTTCAAATTTTCAAACTTGAGTTCCGCTAGCAATCAGCATGTGTGCTCTTGCACAAAGTTTTCTATACACTCCAAAAGCTTAAGTCCAAAGGTGCATACTCTGAGGATGAGTATTCAAGCCACATAGGGGTCTAGAGCTAAATTAGCTCCCCCTATGACCTTGAGGGCCATTTATGCAGATGTAGAGGGTCCATCCACTTGGGATTCATCCAATACATTCTCAATAGCATTGTCCTTTTCTTCTAACCAAATCGAGCTCACATCTTCTGAGGCCTTCACAAACTTGACTTCTACTTTAGGATCCAAAACTGGTTCTTCGGTCTTTTTAGGGCTTTCCTGACCTTGCATCCTTAATGTACAAAACTTTGGGATATGTCGAGCCTTGTTACAAGTGTCAAAAATCACTGGAGGTCTATTATTCCATGACATGAGTCACCATTCTACATGTTCTGGCTGAGTGACCATTATAGTTACATATCTGACATGTAACATTCTGAGAACTTCTAGCATTTGTCTGATTCTGATTTCTTTGATCATGCCAAATCCTATTCTTCTTACTAGTCTTGCAATTTATTGCCCTATGACCAAATCTATTACATGTATAATAGTAACAATTAAAAGTTTTACCTTTGTACAGTTCCTTGCAATGTGTCCATGCTTGTTACATGAAAAATAGGTGTGTTCTACAGGCTTGTGCTCATTCCTAGGAGGACCACCATTGTCTTTGGTTTGATCTTCAGTCATCTCATCATTAGTAGAGTTCTTTTGTGAATCCTTTCTTACTCGCACACTGTCAATCTGATTTTGTGCTTCATTGTATCTGATACAACTAATGTCTCCTTTGATTCTTCTTGCATACAATTATGATTCTACCAATTTAGCACTGGTGTGTAATTTGTCTATATGATCCTTTGACTTTTAAAATTCAGACGCCAAGCTTTCTTTTTTGTTTCTTAGCTCCAATATTTCCATGTTTTCTTTCCTTAGTTCTTCATTCAGCTTAAGGTTTTCTTTGATTTATTCATCACAGACTTCCTGATTATTAGTCAACTTATCATCAAACTCTTTAAGTTGTTCTTTCATGGACTTATTTTCTTCATTAAGCATCTTGTTTTTTCTTAAAGATCATTTCTAGGGCGTGCTTTCAAATCCTTTCTTAGTCTTTTGATAACTAATTGAGCATCACTGACTTTTTCTTTTAGTTCTTTAATACTTTTTCTAAATTTTCTAGGTTTTCAAGAGCTGCTTCAAGTTTCTTCTTCAGATGTTTCATTTATGCTTTTTCCATGATCTCCTCAAGTGGTTAAACTTCTTTGCTAAAAACTAGAGCTCTGATACCAATTGTTAGGAATGGGAACACTGAGAGGGGGGGGGGGTGAATCAGTGTTCACTGTATTTTAACTTTTCACTTTAATCTAAATACTAAATTGTAAATGCTTAAGCACTGAATTAAAAATTCACATAAACATGAAACATGAAATCAACACATGACACCAATATGGTTATGAGGAAACCCAAATAGATAAAAACCCCGGTGGGACTTGATACCCACTAATAATCTGCACTAGTTTTTGTGATCCTTGTTAGAAGATCCTTTACCCTGTTAGGAGTAGCTTTACAATTCTTTTAGTACAGTAGACCTTGTTAAGGGTTGGACCCTATTAGGAGTCTTTTACAATGATCCCTTTTAGGGGAGTGGACTCACTATCCTAGAGCTCACTGCTCAAATGGTGAAGGCTACAACCTTCTGAATCAGATACACACTATATCTGCAGGTGAATTGTTACTGTGACACTGCTTGTCAGATCAGTTCCTTTGGTGCACTGATGCTTTGACCTCTTGCAAAGCTTGAATACATCATATGCTCTCTTCGCATACCTCTGCTCTGCTTGTCACAACTCTCTTACAAATTTCATACTGAATACAATGGGTGCACCTTATATTTATGTGCTCATACCAATTATACAATTAGGTCGGCCTTATAACTAATTACAAATAACAATTCCAAATGAATTGGCCTAAGCGTGCTTAAAATTATATATATACATATGTCAAAAACATAAATACAATGGGTGCATAGCCTCTACAACATTAATTTACAATCATAAACCAAAATAGTCATTGTCAGCTCTATGCTCTGTTCTCTGCTAGCACACACTGGCTGTGCAACTTCAACTAACTGTAACTTTCACATCTATGCATATCTACTTATGTGCTCTTAGACTAAGCATAAGTATAGTCTAAAAACCTTAACTTCTAGGGGGCATACCTTAATTCATCCATACACACGTGCGTTGATGCTCTAAGTCTCCGGTGCTTTGTATGCTGTCCAGTCTTCAACACTTAACTGATTTCTGATCTTTACACTTAGTGCACTAACTCCAAACTAGTATATGACTTTGTTTTCATAATGAAAATACTATATCTAGTCATATACTTTAGTATAGACAACTTGCCAACACAAGTCCCTCCTACTGAACACAACTCTATGTCTCTGGATGGTAATGATAGTTTTAAGGGCTCCCTTAAGCTGAAATTCTTGAAACTAGACAATGAGATATCTAGTCTCAAATAGGACATATAGGACATCAGGAACCACATCATGGATTCTAACATGTTTTCCCTCAAGATCATGCATGCGTCGGCTGTGACTCTCTGCACTGTGCAGGAAAAGTTGGCTAGTGGAAAACTAACGGTGGATGAAGACAATAAAGACCTCTTCCTTTTCTTGCAGGAAGAGTGGGCCATGACCCTGATGTCTAAACATCTTGGGAGGAGATCTTAGTTGTTGTTGCTGTCATGAGGTTTTTATTTTTTGCTAGCCATGCTTGCCCTAGTTTCTCTATGTTGCTTTCTTAGTTTAAGATTAATTTGTCTAATTACTGGTCTAGCTCTGCGTGGCACGTTACTGATAATATGTTGGTTTCTCTTTACTTAAGATACTATGGTTCAATATTTTGAAAAGAACTATTTTGTTTGTTTTTGGTAGAGGCAGACTAGATGTTGGTTTTTCTGCTGACTTACTACTAATGAACTACTATCGACTAGCGCTATTAATATGTTGTTAATGTGCTTCTAGTCCTATGTACCACGAGCTAGCACCCTCTTGTTCCTTTTATCTATCAAAAACATTTGTAGTCGCCATATTTTTATAAAAATGGTATACGTTATTCAAAAATTTTCCAACAAATATCCATATTTTGATACATAATTTGCCATCAATATTAAAAAAATTTCCTGCAAAAAAAATGTGATTTGCCATGATTTTATACTTTTTCAGGAGGGGGGAATTTCTTAAAGTTATCCCTAATCTAGAGGAGTCATTGTCTTGTTTCCAGGAGGTTGATTGGGTTAGTTTGTAGAATGTTTCTATTACTATCTGTACCTATATGTGAAATTTTTTGGATTACCTTCCTGGAAGAAAATAATTCCTCTCATGAAGTGTTCATTTGGGTATGAAGATGAAAATTTCATATATGTCCTTGGAGTTTTGGGTATAACGGGTTAAAGAGAAGAAGAAAAATTCCCCATTCATTGAGGTTGAATAGGTATTCCAAGACAAAATCAATGAGAAATATCATGTGTGGGCCAAGTAGTTTACTTTGAGAATGCACAAACAGCACCTATTTCTTTGTTAGTAAAAAACTCTTGACTTGAATGACCCCACTATGAGGCTTCAATTTCTCCTCCTGAATCAAAACAAGGTGTTCAGATCTAAGTGATGTTTATCTCTCAATAGGTGTTGAGTAAGTGAATATACAATGCAAATGGCAATTACTAGACTAGATCCATGATTCAAATAGAGGCTCCTCTTCTCATTGCATTCTTGTGTCATCATTAATAATTACTTGGGTTTGTAAATGGGACATTATCTCAAATTGAAAAATAATATAGCATGAAACACCTTAATAGGAACAAACAAAGTCCAAATAACTGTACTTGGAACAAGATTTCTAAATATGGGGGAAAAATCACTTCCAATCATTATCCCTTAGTTGATTTTCTCTTTTCGAGTACGCTCACCTCTTGTTTTGGCTTTCCTTCTACCAAATGGTTTCTCTTCTTCCTCCTCACCTCAATGGTCTTGCAACACTCATCCAATAAAGCCTCGCAACTCTATGGGCTAAGGAGATGGATGCAATGGTTCTCAATGCAACTCTCCAATTAGGTTGTTCGTGCACTATGCTATGTCATGCGGAAAATGAGAAAACATTACCATTTTGTAAGTAATTCTCGTGTGAGTCAAAATTTTGGCATTGTCATCTATCATCAGCATTCTAACAAACATGGAAAACATTTTAAAATAAAAAATATCCCATTGTAAAATCTAATAGAGAAAAAAGAAATACCATAGCCATCGAAATGGTCGTCAAAAATTTCGCCGAAATGTAATATCGTAAGTAACATGTTTTAAAAATTTATGCTTCAATGTTTTTTAACTAAGAAATATGTTATAAGTTTTACTAATTAAGAGGAATAAGATATAATGCATCTTTTGTTTACTTACTAAAATAAACATTTTACATTTCCATATTTAAATGTAAATGATTCAAAGTTGAGCATTTTTCATTACTATTTGTCAAAATAATTAATATATTTGAATTTTTTTAACAAGGTGGCAAAGCCACTTAATATATTTATATTAATATAATCAAATTTTTACACTGGTTCAAAATGAGCTCCTAAGAAAAAGAACCACTAAGAAAAATAATTAATATATTATTAGGATAATTATTATTCAAAGAATTTCAACTTATGATATACAATGTCACAATTCGAATATTATTATTACAATTTACACTAGTTTTAACTTCAATACAAGAACATTATGAAAGGACCATGGTGATATTTGAATTATATGTTAAAATATTTTATATATTTTAATATATTTTAATTAAAGTTTACTCTTATTAGTGTAGTATGACAAACAAGGAATATCATACAAGTATAGATTTAAACTCATAGAAATCATTTAAAATGAATTTTAATTTGAAACATTTTGTAATTATAAAAAATTATTTCTTTTAAATTTTTTATTTACTAAAATATATAAGTAGAATAATAAATAAATATATTAAAATTTAAATATATATTATAAATTTTAAGAATAAATTATAAATATTTTTTTACAATTTAAAATTTATAGTTAGTTAAAAATTATATTGTGACATGTATAATATATAATTGAACAATTACTATATAATATATATATATATATATATATATATATATATATATATATATTATATATATATATATATATATATATATATAT
>BSBK01012890.1:0-34456 GCA_027943335.1 Chamaecyparis obtusa | reverse complement strand
TATATATATGTATATATATATATATATATATGTATGTATATATATATAATAAAATCCTATTTTAAAAAGGGGACATTAAAGTCCACCCTACCCAAGATTGCTTGTCTTTAAGCAATATCAATTTTAATCATAAAGTAATCATAAACAAACATGGAGTAGAAACCAAACACAAAGTATACACATTGCATAATATAAAATGGTGATCAATGGTAGACAACCACTTTATACATACATTGGAATACTAAAATTTGAACCTTAGGCTGAATCTAATTTGTACAACCCAAAAAGAAGGGATACAAATGCAAGATCTAGCTAAAGGGGATTTAGGGTATTCCTTATGTGGATAGGGAAAAAAAGATTGCAATATATCTATGCTAATGACTAAAGAAAGGATAGAAAGACACAATAGCATATTTGAACCAATGTGTCAAAGTAGATACAAGAAAGAGATAGGAATGTGTGCACATAAAAATGGAAGAGAAAGAATGAACTTGAAGATTGATTCTCTGATTGTTAGAGTCCCAGAAAGGCTTGATCTCTAAACTTGGTTGTCTGTAACCTAGAGATCTGAAACAGGTAACTCTTTGTTATGCTCTAGGAACATGTTGAACGTGACTCAACATGTACCAGTATAGGTCAAACTTGAGGTGACCTATACCCAAAAGGTCCAAATATGAAGGTCTCAAAATTGTGATCAATACTACATCTTTAGATATGATATTCTAATTCCAAAACTTTACAAATTTTCCCCTGTACAACAAAGAGAAGGGGAAATTGTTGGGGGGAAGGGGCTTTCCTTGGTCAAGCCCTCATTTAGGAATTAACCTTGAATTGAAATAAGGGGAATGACATCATGTAGAAGAGATTAAACACCAATGAAGAATATTAGATCATGTAAATACAATTGAACTTAGTATGTGATCAAATATGTTGATGCAATAGCCTTGACTAACACAAAAACCAAAAATAAATCATGTAAGACAAAACCTCATATTGTAGATGATTGTAATTTTTCTTAATGTTGATAAGAAGAGGAAGACTTGAATGAATGAATGTAGATCTCCTCCCTTGATGGCCAACCCATTTGTCTCAAATGAAGAAAGAAACTAGATCTATGGAATGGATTGCATGAATGCTTTATGGATGATTTCAGAAAATTCTTTCTTGAACTCCTTGAATGCACAATAACTTGATTGTAGATGGATTTCTTGCATGAATAATGGATATGACAATGAGGGGCAGAAGCCTTCTTTTATAGTGATTTTGGGGTCCAAATTTGCAAAGGCTAACTTCATTAGGCTGGAAAAGGAAAATCTCTTGCATCGGGCCCCAAAAATTAGAAAAATTAATGCTTTGGGGTATAGGTGACCCCGAGTTTGACCTATACCTGGAAGAGTTAATTTTAGGGTAAATTGTACTGGGATTTGAGAAATATTGAGAGTTTAGGGAAAAATAGAAGGATAAGCAGGAAAAGCAAGCATAAAGGCTAAAATAGGGCCAAGAGGGAAAGTGAATTGGGTAAATGGTTGGATAAAAGGAAAAAATTTCATAGAAATTAGAGCCAACTTAGAGTTTTGAGAAATATTGAAGGAGAAAAGAGGACCTTGAATTAAATAAATATCTGCAATTAAGTGCAATGAGAGATCCTAATATAAGGAGCATACTAAGGAGGGATAAAATGGTCTAAAAAAGAATACAAAGTAAGTTCTTACTTTTTAAGTCTATACATTTAGCCCCCACTTTAGTGAGAGTATGAGACAAGCTCATGCTCATGGTAAAGGAAGAGATATAAGAAAGAGAGAGAGAGAGAAAGATGGTTGTGGAGAATTGAAAAAGAGATAGAACATCACTAATTCTGGGGATGTAGGCCCTCAAACTAAGGATCCTAACTTTACATCCATGCATAAGGGCACACAAACAAAGCAAAACAAAGAAAAGACAAAAGACACAAAAATCACTAAAAACAAAACTCTAAATCAACTAGTGGAAGAGACCTCAACTAGAAATAACTCACCTGTGAATATCATGTCTAGAAATCTATTGTAAGAGCACAAGTG
Organism: Chamaecyparis obtusa; assembly: GCA_027943335.1. Lineage (NCBI taxonomy): Eukaryota > Viridiplantae > Streptophyta > Pinopsida > Cupressales > Cupressaceae > Chamaecyparis > Chamaecyparis obtusa. The sequence continues at coordinate 32,399 of BSBK01012890.1, read as the reverse complement.
ATCACATATGAAGATCAAGATCATCCCCAATAACAATACTAACTCCATGATCTGTCCTACTAGCATGAGAGAGAGAGAGAGAGAGAGAGAGAGAGAGAGATGATTGCCTCACCTAGTAAGATTTTTTGTTTTATCATGAATCACACAAACTATATAATTAAAATTCCTAGTAGGTTTGTGTGCCATGCTACTCAATTCCATCTGTGACTTTATCTATGTGCACCTCATGAATGGGTTTGAACCTCTTACATCATGAGGATTGGTTTGTGTGCATATGTGTTCACTTCATGGATGAATTTGAATCTCTTAACCATGAAGATTTTTTTTTCTATGTGCACCCCATGGATATCCATGAGGATTGGTTTGTTTGTGTGCACCCCATGAAAGGATCAATGATGTAAGTGCTTCTAGGTTTTCTTGCACACCTTGCTAAGAAGACCTTCCTCATCTTCTTCTAGGATCCTAATCTCCTCTAGGTCCTTAATAGGCTTACATGATTAACTAAGACCTAATCCAACTCTTCTTCAAGAGTCCCACTCCTTGTGCTTCACCTTGAAGGACAAACACCCTTTAGTTACTTTAATACTTCTCCTACACTTAGAAGGATCTAAGTGCCATCTCCACACAAACATTCAAACTCATTGAAGGGGTGTCAAATGCCTCAATAAAATTCATATCACTTCCATTTGGATCCATCTTGAAGGATCTCCAAGCTCTTTCTTATCGGATTCAAGACTTAGTCTTTAGGAGGCCTAATTAGGCCTAATTCCTTGTAGCCTTTAACAGAGACCTTTTATCAATTATGGCCAAAAATTTTCAAAAAAATTGAAAATATAATCCCACATTCAGATATCCATTTAGATTTTATGAAGGATTTTGAAGGTTTTAGACTCCTAGGTCCTCCATACACAAGGTTCCTATTATCTAGGTCTAATAGGGCTAAAACGCCTAATTTATAGGACTAGTTTGGTTTCTAACTCAAATCTCAACCAAATGGATTGGTGAGTACTCAATTCTCCTAACATGTTATGTTATCAACATATCCCATCTAGAACTATACTTTTCTTGTACTGTACTTCAACACCCTACATGAAATCTTAGATTCTTCACTGTCAAACCTCTAACCGGGTACTCCTAGCTCGCCTAGGGCTTGACATTTAAAATAGACACTTGACTCCTCTGGACTCCTACCTATATATACATTATATAAAAATTCTCCACTCTAAGATTCATCCACCTTTTTGAAGTTTCAAGGGTTGAATCTCAAGTGGGAGCCATGAAAGCAAAAACAGTCTAAAAGGAACCAGCACACTATCTAATTCAAACTTATTTTCTCTCAACTAGAAGACTAACTCAAAAAAACTATCACATAGAAAATAAAAGTTTTAAAACATCCTAAACTATTCAAATCCAAGGCTAACTTTCAAGCTTCAATCCATTAGAACACAATAGATATGCAAGAACAGTAGACTGTGCATGGTATCGAGGAAATCTCTTTGCTTGCTTAACAAAATAACTTAAATATAATGCTCTCTATCTTAGGATTCGAGCCTCTATGAGTATTAGATGCCTTTCTCCATGTTTTTAGGCCCTCTTAGTTACTCTCCCACTCCTACCTTTTAGGGGGATCCAATGTTGCCAAGTTGCATGCAACATTTGCCATTATTGCAAATGTTGTCATGACAACTTTTAAGCAACATTTGGCATCTTTGCTTTCATGCCACTTCCTAACTTTTAGGACCTCTAACCCCTATAACTTGATGAACCAAATTCATTTATGGTGTCAAGGCATCTTTCTTACATCTCTCATGTGTTTAGAACACATTAATAACTCAAATCCTATCCTTAAGCTTTTAAAGCTAAACTATTAAAAACAACTAACAGTGACTAATTGGTGACTTTAGCTCTATCACTAACTCACCTAGTCCACATTTTCAATGACCTTATAAGGTCCAAATCAAACACACAACTCTCTCACAATTTTGACTTGGCTAATGTTAGAAACAAGCCAAAATAACATAGACATTGGAGGTTAGCTTAGGTGCTCCTGCACCATCCTCCCCTAAACAAAAGAGTTCAATCCACCCTTGGATTGAGTAAGGTAGGATCAAATCCCATATTCTTAAATTTATCTTCCTTAATCCATACTGCATAAACATCAGATTGACCATGCCACTTGATCAAATGTTCTTTGTATTCTTTGGTTCTGGTCTTCTTGTAGACTCTGGTATCCAGTATGTTGTTAGCCTTCTTGACTATAGCAGAAGGTAATTTGAGTGCATCCACATCTTGGATGACTTCACTAAGGCTTTGATCCATAGCAAGTGGTGTTCCTTTGTAAGGAACTAGGTCTGTGGTGTTCCTTTGTAAGGAACTAGGCCTGCAACATTGAAGACATGGGATAGTCCACTATCCTCCGGCAGCTCCACTCTATAAGCATTGTTCCTATACCTTGCCAAGATAGGACAGAGACCTATCCTTCTCATCTGAAACTTGTGAGGGACTCCCTTTTGAATTCTAGACTTGTTTAGATACACCATCACTAAGTCTCCCACATTGAACTTAATTTCTCTTCTACTCTCATCAACTTTAGTCTTAATCTTCATAGTATTTTCTATCAAAGTCTTCTTGACTGAATCATGAATCTCCTGCATTGCATAAGCAAAGTCATTAGCATATCCACCTCCCTTCAATCCATCCTTTAAGTCTCTTATCTCATAGAATCCTCTAGGATGTAGACCATATACTATTTCAAAGGGACTCTTCCTTGTTGACCTATTTATAGTGTCATTATAAGCATATTTAGCCTATCCAATCAATTGATCCCATTATTGACCATATTCCTTGGTCAAGCACCTTACTAGATTTCCAAGGCTTCTATTTACCACTTCAGTCTAACCATCAGTTTGAGGATGGTACACAAATCCAAATGATAAATTAGTGCCCAACCTTTGCCAAAGAGTCTTCCAAAAGTGACTCATAAACTTGGTGTCTCTATTTGACATTATGCTCATAGGTAACCCATGTATCCTGACTACCTCTTTGAAGAAGAAAGAGGCTATTTGGCTGGCATCATTAGTTGTCTTGCATGGCACAAAATGAGCCATCTTGCTAAATCTATCCATAACTACATAAACACTATCCATGCCTTGTCTTATCTTGGGTAACCCAACTACAAAGTCCATGCTCAATCATTCCCATGGCCTAGTGGGAATAGGTAATGGTTGATATAGGCCTGCATTTGAAGAGGTTCCTTTGGCCTTTTGACACACAATGCAACCTTCAACATATTTCCAAACATCAAGGTTCATTCTTGGCCAATAATATAACCTTTGAACAAGTTCTTGAGTCTTAGTGATCCCAAAGTGACCACTCATTGCACCATTGTGCTTTTCCTGAATCAAATTCTCTCTAATAGAGCCTCTAGAGACACATAACTGATTTCCCTTAAATAAGAGATCACTTTGCAAAGTGTATTCAACATATTTGCTATGAAAATGATTCTTATATTCAACACATACCTTGTAAATGTCTGCAAAGTCTTCATCATCTGCATATAGATCTTTGAAGTGATCTATGCCCATGCTCTTCAACTGAATCTCTTGGATAGTAAAAGCTCTCCTACTCAAGGCATCTACCACCTTGTTGAGTACTCCTTTCTTATGCTTGATATTAAAAGTGTAAGCTTGCAGGTATTCAACCCACTTCATGTACTTTGTTAGAATAATTGAGAGGGGGGTGAATCAATTATCCATAGTCCCAAATCAAAATGTATAATCTACAACAATTATCTCAAAATTTTGTAGCTCGGTAACACAAAATACTATACTGTCTATACTTTTACTGATTACTAGTTATTAACATATAATGATTACTGACCAAATCTAATATGCAATATGTAAAGTATGATAACAAACAATCATCACAATGAACACATAACATAAAATATTTAACATGGAAACCCTATGAAGGGAAAAACCACCTGGCACTAACAACCCAAAAATTATTCACTCATCTAAAGTGAGGTCAGTGAAGACCTAACCCTGTTAAAGGTTACAAACACATTGTTAAGTGTGACCTTGTTAGAGGATTTTAGACCAATTGTTATCATCCAACCAGTATTCACTATGGGGTTGACAAGATAACAATGTTCATTCTATGAATGATACATAAAAGACTTTCCTAGTCCACTCTGTTAAGAGATTTCTCTATTTATAATGGTTAAAATGTAACAATAGTTGATCTGATCATAACACAACTTCAATTGTAGATTATTAGATCTATGTTAAGCTCATTCAAATTCTATGATCAATGTATCTATTCAGTTTCAATCAATTTCCATTAACTTACTGTCACTTGGTTATAGCTTCTTGATGCTCGATAAACTCTACAGTTCAGTTCTCCTTAACCAGTTTGATCAGGCATACATGAAAACTTGTTCATGCGATAACTCTATAGTCTCCTTCTGAAATCCATTTCATTGTGAAACTCTAGTCTCTTAAATAGAAAGTAAACCATTTTCTTCTCCTCCATTAGATTTTGCCTCTTTATCATCTTCATTGATTTTTTCGCTTTAACCTTCCTCAACTGTTGTGTCAATAACACATTTTGATTTCATCCTTCAGATCTTCCTCAAATTATGTTAGCCATCAATCTTTGTAACAAATATTGTCCATTACCTCAAAGTTATACACTTTCCAGCTCATCAATCCTTATCGGCTAAACTAATAATTTAGTTCCTTTTCTCCTCTGCTCGGTTAACAAAGAAATGTGTCGGTAAACACAAGCTCAGTTTACACTATGCTCAGTATACACTACACTCCATCGGTGTATACTAAAATCCTTCATCAAAGGACCACACTACCTTGTGCAATTCGGCTCTATCCTTCATCATAGATGAATGAAACATAATCAAGTCAATAGCATAACGTCATAGACTCGTCAATAAGTTACCCAGTGTATTCCTTATCCTCATTTGTCATATACATCTTCTTCATGTATATATTTATGTTCTTCATCTCTTTCACTCCTTTTCTATAGATGTTTCGATATAGTAACTTACAAGATAAGTGCAGTCAAACTGGTTGACATCAATGACAACATATTACTGATTTAATCATATTACATATCTAATTAGAAATTCGGTGATCTCTAATCATAGATTCTTCAATTAGGTTCTAAATCAGTTGTAGTTCATTAATCTCTCCCTTTGGCATTGATGGCAACTCAAGTAATATGAAATATACCATACACAGACCAAACATGTATTCTACAACTCTGTGAACAAATGTTGTATAAGTTCTCCCAAGCTTAATATGTTTAATCACTACATTACTAAAATAGCATTACAAATCTTCTATTCTCAGTAACTAATCTTCAGTATTCTCTCTTTCTTCCAGATTATCTCTCCCTTAAATAGATGTTTCAATGTTCTCAATGGTGCATATTGTTTCATATTTTTTATCTCTCCCTTTGACAACAATGCCAAAGAAACAAGTAAACACACTGATCTGTAGTAGCCATGTAACTCTTTGTTGTTTAGTGCATTCTCTGTATTTCTATATACTAATATGCCAATCTGTTCTAGTTCTTCAAACTTTTCACAACCTTAGACATGATCCAAAGTGTGAACTATGCTGCATCAACATGAATGATCTTTTGATAAGATTAGGCTGATGCAACATCCAGATCACATTAGTGACCAGTAGATAGGGGACGAACCCCAAGTCTAGTCCTCAAGTATTCAAATGTGTCCTTTGGTAGAGGCTTTGTAAATATGTCTACAAGTTGTTCTTTAGATGTAATAAATTCTAGCTTCACTTGCTTCTCATGTACTTGTTCTCTTAAGTAGTGATACTTAATAGATATATGCTTTATTTTAGAGTGCATCACTGGATTCTTTGAAATGTTTATTGCACTAATGTTGTCACAGTATATAATCACTGGCTCAGTGATTACCTCATTCATACCTTCCAATACTTGTTTAATATATGCAATGTTTGAACAATTTGTAGCAATAGCAACATACTCTGCTTTGGCTGTAGACTAAGAAATGCAAGCTTGCTTCTTACTCATCCATGTAACAAGTCTTTCACCAAAGAAAAATGCTCCTCTGGTGGTACTTTTTCTATCATCCACATTTCCAGCCCAATCAGTGTTGGTATAGACCTTCAGTTCAAATTTACCTTCCTTAGGATACCATAATCCATAATCTTCTATTTTCTTCAGGTATCTTAAGATTCTTTTTGTAGCAATCATGTGTGACTCCCTAGGATTTGCATAAAATCTTGCAACAATTACCACAACATGTACTATATCTGGTCTACTATGTACTACATACATTAACTTACCAATCATGGATCGGTAGAGTGTCTGGTTTACCTCTATAGTTTCATCTTCCTTAGCCAGTTTACATCTAGTAGCCATTGGTGTTCCAATAGTTTTAGCATCTTCCATGCCAAATGTTTTCAGTACTTCCTTTATATATTTACATTGTGTGATGAATATCCCATCACTCTACTGAAACACTTGTAGTCCTAGAAAGAACTTAATCTCTCCAAACATAGACATTTCAAATTTTTTTCTCAATTCATCAGCAAAGGCTTTACATATGTGATCTTGTCCTCCAAAAACAATATCATCCACAAATATTTCAGCAATAAGAATATTATCATCAGTATCTCCTTTCACATACAAATTGTTGTTCTCACTAGTTCTAACAAATCCAATACTTAACAAATAAGTATGCAGCCTTTCATACAAGGCTCTCGGTGCTTGCTTCAAACCATATAAAGCTTTATGTAATCTACATACCATGTCTTTGTTGTCTGGATCAACAAACCCTTCTGTTTGTTCTATGTAGACCTCTTCTTCAAGTATTCCATTCAAAAATGTTGATTTAACATTCATTTGATAAACTTTGACTTTCTTGTGTGCAGCATATGCAAGTAACATTCTAACTCCTTCTAATCTAGCAACAAGTGCAAATCTTTCACCATAATTAATTCCTTCCTCTTGTGCATATCCCTTGCATACTAATCTAGCTTTATTCCTTGTAACCTCTCCATTTTCATTCAGCTTGTTCTTGAATATCCACTTAGTACCAATAACATTCTTGTCCTTAGGTCTAGGTACTAAAATCTAGGTTTTGTTCTTCTCTATTTTCTCTATTTCTTCTTTCATTGCATTAACCAATTCATCATTTTCTAATGCAACTTTCACATTCTTTGATTCATATTCACAAACTAGACATGTACCTTGTCTTGTCTTACTCCTTGTCATCATGCTAGCTTGTCTGTCTCCTATTATTTGTGTCTCAGGATGGTGTCTTCTGATAAATCTTGCCAATACATGATCTCTTCTTTCTTGTTCATCCTGTGTAGGTTCATTTGCTTTCTTGGTAGGTTCATCCTGCTTGTCAATTTCTCTTTCTTGTTCCTTAATATTGTTTTCTTGCTGACCGGTTATCACAGTTTGCAGCTTCAATAGATACTCAGGTTGTTCAATGTAAGTGAATCTACCATAGTCTTATGGTTCCCTTTTTCTTTCCTCTACATTTTTATCATCAAACTCATCAACTCAAACATTAGTACTTTCAATCATTTTATTTGTGACTCTATTCAGACACTTGTATGCTTTACTTTTAGTGGAATATCCTAGAAATATCCCTTCATCACCTTTTGAGTCAAACTTTCCATTCCTTTCATCTTTCAGAATAAAACATTTTATTCCAAAAATCCTGAAATAACTTTTAGTAGGTTTGTCTCCAAACCATAACTTATAGGGTGTCTTGCTGGTGTCTTTCTTCAGTTATACTCAATTTAGAACATAAACAGTTGTGCTGACAGCTTCTCTCCAATATGTCTAAGAAACATTCTTTTCTAACATCAATGTCCTAGCATGGTCAATGATTGACCTATTCCTTCTTTCAGCAATGCCATTCTGATGAGGTGTCCTTTGTGCAAAGACTTGTCTTTTAGTACCATGATCATTAAAGAAATTAGTAAATTCATCAAAGATAAATTCACCTCCTCTATTAGATCTTAAGCATTTCAATTATTTACCAATCTCTTTTTCTACTTTAGCTTTATACCACTTGAACATCTTGAATGCTTCATATTTTTCTTTTAGAAACATGAAAATCATCAACCTAGTATAATCATCAACAAAAAGAATAAAGTATCTATCTCCATAATAAATCTGAGTTCTCATAGGATCACATAGGTCAGTATCAACCAACTCAAGTATCTTCTGTGTTGAATAATCTTTTCTCTTGAAACTAGATTTAGTCATTTTACCTTTCTGACATTCATGACACATAACATGATCAGGCTTTGACAAGTTAGGCAGACCTCTAACTCTTTTCCTTTTACTAATCTTAATCATGTTATCAAAATTCACATGGCATAACCTTTTATGCCACAACCAAGCATCTTCATTTTTCATCATCAAGCAAGAAGACTCATCAATATCAAGATAAAATAGATTACCTCTTGATTGTGCTCCAGTTCCAACTAGTCTTCCTCCATCATCAAATATTTTTAGTTTCTTTCTCTCAAAAGCAACTCGGTGACCTGAATTGTTCAATTGTGCCACACTTAGCAAATTATAGTTTAGTCCTTCTACCCTATAAGCATTTTCACATTTTATTCTATCATTTATCATCAGGGATCCTTTACCTCTTACCATACAGGGTGTCTCATTACCCATTTTAACAGATCCTCTACTGTATTGCTCAAGATGATCAGATTTATCATCATCACCAGTCATGTAATGTGTACAACCACTTTTTATGATCCATGTATTGCTTTTATTAAGTTTTGAGATCTGTGTTGTTTCTGCATGTTTTTCTTCTTCCTCAGAATCATCTTTCATAGCAAAAAATACAACTTCTACATCATCATCAGAGTCAAATTCAGATTCATTTTCTTTTGCTATGTAACATACCTTTTTTCCTTGGTCAGTATTGTCTTAGTTATCTCTGTTGTTGTGTTGGTAGCCTCTATTGTTTCTTCTCCCATAGCTTCCTTCAAATCTATCTTTGGTTCTTTCATCATCTTTCTTATGTGGACATCTAGCAGCAATGTGGCCAACCTCTTTACAATTAAAGCATTCTAAAGGCAACTTACCTCTATACCTTCCTTTACCTTTAGGTAACCTTTTGTTCATAAGAGCTTCAAGTTCATCAAGCTCATCATTAGTATTGCTAACACTATCATTCTTATTATTCTAGCTACTAGACTTACCAATCTTTAGAGAAGTCATGAAAGTAGATTCAACATTCAGTACAACACTATTATCATAATTATTCAGTTCAAATGTTGTAAGCTTTCCAATCAGATTATCAAGAGTGATTGTACTATTAGGTGCAGACCTATTTTCATGAATTACAGATATTCTGATGGCATAGATAGGTAATAAGGTCCTTAGAATTTTACTTACCATAGTGTCTTCATTAATGACTCCATCCGATGCTCTTATAGCATGAAATACATCTTTTATTCTGTGTGTATTGCACAATGTTTTCACCTTATTTCATCTTCATGTCATCGAATCTTCCTCTCAAGATTTCAACTCTTTCTCTCTTGACATTCACATCTCCACTGTATATTTGTGCAAATCTATCCCACATCTTCTTAGCAGTATCACAGTCCTTGATGTCTTCAAATTTGGCATCTGAACAGGTGGCAACAATCTGCATCATAGTAACATTATGTTCATGCTTGTCTCTTAGTTGATCAAGGGTTAGGGGACCAGTGGGTGTTGCAAGGTATCCATTCTCCATCAGATCTAGTGTAGAATTCCCAATTCTAGATATATGCAGCTTCATTCAACTTTTCCATATTGTGAAGTTCTCCTTGTTAAGCTTAGGCACTTCCCTCTTAAACATTTTGAGACCTTTATGCTGAAGTCCTTAAAACTCTATTCCAAGCAACCATAATTCTGATACCAATTGTTAGAATAACTGAGAGGGGGGTGAATCAGTTATCCATAGTCCCAAATCAAAATGTATAATCCAAAACAATTATCTCAAACTTTTGCAGCTTGGTAACACAAAATACTATACTATCTGTACTTTTACCGATTACTAGTTATTAACATATAATGATTACTGACCAAATCTAATATGCAATATGTAAAGTATGATAAAAAACAATCATCATAATGAACACATAACACAAAAGATTTAATATGGAAACCTTGTGAAGGGAAAAACCACCTGGGACCGGCAACCCAAAAATTATTCACTCTTCTAAAGTGAGGTCGGTGAAGACCCAACCTTGTTAAAGGTTACAAACACACTATTAGGTGTGACCTTGTTAGAGAATTTTAGACCAATCATTGTCATCCAACTAGCATTCACTATGGGGTTGACAGAATAACAATGTTCATTATATGAATGATACATAAAAGACTTTCCTAGTCCACTCTGTTAAGAGATTTCTCTATTTACAATGGTTAAAATGTAACAGTAGTTGATCTGATCATAACACAACTTCAATTGCAGATTATCAGATCTATGTTAAGCTCATTCAAATTCTTTGATAAATGTATCTATTCAGTTTCAATCAATTTCCATTAACTTATTGTCACTCGATTATAGCTTCCTGATGCTCGGTAAACTCTACAGTTCGATTCTCCTTAACCAGTTTGGTCAGGAATATGTGAAAACTTGTTCATGTGATAACTCTATAGTCTCCTTCTTTCGACATCCATTTCATTGTGGAACTCTGGTCTCTTAAATAGATAAGTAAACTATTTTCTTCTCCTCCATTAGATATTGCCACTTAAATCATCTCCGTTGATTTTGCTGTTTTAACCTTCCTCGGCTATTGTGTCAATAAAATGTTTTGATTTCATCCTTCAGATCTTCCTCGAATTATGTTAGCCGTCGATCTTTGTAACAAACATTGTCCATTACCTCGAAGTTATACACTTTCCAGCTCCAATCATTTAGTTCCTTTTCTCCTCTTCTCGGTTAAAAAAGAAATGTGTTAGTGAACACAAGCTCAGTTTACACTATGCTTGGTATACACTACACTCTGTCGGTGTTTACTGAAATCCTTCATCAACTGACCACACTGCCTTGTGCAATTTGGCTCTATCCTTCATCATAGATGAATGAAACATAATCAAGTCAATAACATAAGGTCATAGAATCATCAATAAGTTACCCAGTGTATTCCTTATCCTCATCTGTCATATACATCTTCCTCATGTAGATATTTCTGTTCTTCATCTCTTTCACTCCTTTTCTACATATGTTTCAGTATAGTAACTTACAAGATAAGTGTAATCAAACTAGTTGACATCAATGACAACATATTATTGATTTAATCATATTACATATCTAATCAGAAAATCAGTGATCTCTAATCATAGATTCTTCAATTAGGTTCTAAATTAGTTGTAGTTCATTAGTGCTTGTGACTTAATTTCTCTTGAGAGTTCAAGAAACTTAGAGCTTGATTGTCTGAATAAACTATGAACTCCTTGGGAAGAAAATAGTGCCTCCATTTCCTTAAAGCCTAAACTAATGCATACATCTCAAGGTCATAAGAAGAATACTTCTTATTAGCTTCACTTAAATTCTTTGAATGAAAATCCATTGGTCTACCCTCTTGACTTAAAACAACTCCAATAGCCACTTTGCTTACATCACATTCTATGGTGAATAGCTTCTCAAAGCTTGGAAAGACTAAAATAGGTTGGGTAGCAATCTTTTCCTTCAACAACTCAAAGCTCTTGTTAGCTTTCTCATTCCATACAAACTCAGTCTTCATACCTCCTTTAATGGTGTCTAAAATAGGAGCACAAATAGCACTAAATTGCCTTATAAACTTCCTATAATATTGAGCAAGGCCATGAAAACTTCTTACCTTTGTTGCCATCCTTGGAGTAGGCCAATTTATGATGGCTTCCACTTTACTAACATCTATTTTCAGATTACCATGAGATAACACAAACCCAAGGTATACTAGCTCTGTCTTGATAAACTCACACTTCTCCAAGTTGATCATCAACTTCTCATCATGCAGCTTCTTGATGACAATCTCTAGGTGTTGAAGATGCTCACCTTTTATCTTGCTATAAATAAGTATATCATCAAGATATACCACTACAAATTTTCCAATGTAGTCTTTGAGGACTTCATTCATGAGCCTCATGAATGTGGAGGGGGCATTAGACAATCCAAATGGCATAATAAGCCATTCATACAAACCTTCATTGGTTTTGAAGGCTATTTTCCACTCATCTCCTTCATGTATTCTTATTTGGTGATAGCCACTTGTTGGTGTCTGAAAATTCTTACACCACTTAGGGCTGCCAATATTCCTTGAGACTGATGTTAGGAGTGGTTAGTTCAAAGTATGAGAGCTCTGCAAGACAATTGGACCAACTATAGGGTCTTAATATGCCCTCTTCTGCTTCTGGCTCTGCAAAACCAAGGTGGGTGCACCTAATCCAGACAAAATTCAAACTCACTACACATCTTATACTTCTGGATTTATATAGCAAATCATAGTAAAGGACTACTAAATACTAACCAAGTATTCATTGAATCAACTCCACTATGCAGGATAAAATGGTCTTGTGAAGGGTATTACTGGTGATGGTATTGATATATAGAGATGCAAGAAATAGCCAAAACCCATCAAACATTGGACTCAACTGAATATACTAGCCCTTGATCAGTGCCTATATCCATTGGGCAGACCTCACATACAAACGATGAAACATGAACCAACTGTTGTCAAAGACTCATAGCCATAAATATAAACATTCCAGCCCATCCACTACTTATAAGATCCTTCTGTAGACAACCAAGACTGAATCTATGTCCCCTCTAAAGTATATTTCACTTGATCCTAGACCAAGAACTAAAGACAAGAACATATGTAAAGGGAACCCTATGCAATGGATCAAAAAATCCAAGATTCATAAGAATGACACCAAGGAGAGACTTGGAAGCATGAAAAACTTACATTAAGTATAATGAGTCATGTACATGATCAAAGTAAGATAGAGATCAAACCATTTCAATAACCTGCAAAAGACTTCCAAAAATTCTATTTAGCTTACATGCAATGTGACAGAGCCTTCTATTTCCCACTAGAACCAAAATAGAATGGAACCCTCTACAAGTCAAAACTTTGACCCTTTATACCACTAGCTACCATGGGAACCCAAAACGGGTTGCAACAAGCTACAGACAGCTAGGGTATAGCCTTCACCAACTAGAGATAGCCAAGAATTCAATGCAGAGAAAAGAAAACCAGGCCATCAGATCCAAGAAAGACCCACATTTATGCCAATCCTCTGGAAATGAACCAAGGACCAAAAATTTGTCATGCCAAATAGTCCTTTCACCCACCTGCAAACACACCTCAAGCCAAGAAACTGTCCTCCCCCACACAGCAAAACATCTGTAAGAAAACACCCAACTCACTGGACCACACTCCAACAATCGATGTCACCAACCAGATCAAGAAATGACCAGAAAACCATAAATTCTGGGTACCTCTTGGTCACAGGAAATTCTTTGCAAGTCTGAAATTGAAACCAAACGGTCACATTTTGGCACCAGCAGCACATCGGCGGTCCTAAATTAAAATCTTGGCCAACTTTATATTAGTACCGTTGATCTTTTATCTTTCTCGGGCCTTGCAACTTTACATTCATCTTCAGTGGCACAGTCGCGCGGTCATCAACCTATCCACCACAGGAATCCTGGTTTCATTTTATGCTCGGTCGTATGATCGCAAGGCACCAAAGTAACCCTTGCGATCATGTGACCACGGTCTCTTAACCGTGGAATAGTCTATCACAGACTGTTGTTGCATGATCGCATAGCCCAAAAATGGGCTATGTGAACATGCGACAACTTGTAGACCTTTACCTTGCTACAACCGCCACCGCTAAGTCTTAACGCAAAATGTCAGTCGCATGATCGCATGGCTCCATATTAACCTTTGTGATCATGCGACCGCAGTATCTTAACCATGCCATGCTGATCACAAACCATTCTGAGAAATCCTTGGCCCCACCACCAGTCATTGACCAACCAAAACCAAGCACGCCGGCAAGACCCACATAGTGGACCCGCCTTAGAACCCTGCAACCATGACATCCGGTGGTTAGTCGCATGATCGCATAGCTCGGAGATGGGCTATGCGAACATACGACAACCTACAAACCATAACCGCTAGCAAAATTGTCGCCGCTACCAGCCATCACCAAATGTTAGTCGCATGATCGCATAGCCTTGAAAAAGGCTATGCGAACATGTGACTAACCACCATCAATCACCACCACTATGCCAGCACCGAGAAACTACCACATTAGACCACGTGGACCAACCAAAACACAGCGGGACCACCCCCACTCTACCGCTGGCCCCACGCACAAGGAAGGAGCCTTACCTTTTGGAAAGATTAGATGGTGGTTGCATGATCACATAGGGGAGGAATATTCCTCGCAATCATGTGGCAACTGTAGATCTTCCTGCATCATCATTCTGCCTAAGAAAAATTGGGCCCACTGCAAACAAACCCATCGGCATCCAATCGAACGGTGGGTGCATGATCACATGGGGTGAGAATATTCCATGTGATCACACACCGATCGTAGATCTTAAATCTCTGACACTGGGCCCCACTGACATGAAATCCAACTCATCGCAGGCCACCAATATAAAATGACCACCTCAGCACTGCCTGACATGCAGACCCACTTGGACCCACGGTACGCCCACACAAGAAAATTTGATGGCTGTCGCAAGAGTGTGAAGGATAAATACCATGCATCTTCACCATGTGAACATGTGACAACCACCGATTCTGTCTAAACTTTAACCACACCGGGCAACTGAGAAGAACTGGGACCCACCAACAATTGCACTTGCGTAGTTAAGACTGAGGTTGAAAACACACAAAGTTTTCGGCACCGAAAGACAAGTGCACAAAAGCTGGAAGGAAAAGGTCGAAAACAATGAGGATTTTTGGCAAAAGATCGAAAACACACAGGGTTATCAATAGACCGAAAGGTAGCAGGGAAGCCGAAAACATCATGGGTTTTCAAAAACATTGTGGGTTTTCGACACTTATGCACATTCTGAAATTGTTTCCTCCAGACTTCAAAACTTGAATAAATTTCTAGTTTTAATGACTCAGCACATGCAATTTGGACTAGAGCAAGGTGACACAATGAAGCACATAGGGCTAAGGGCACACACCAAGAAAACTGCACAAGGAAATGGGCTATTTTCAAAAGATTTTGCATGACAGGAAAATGGACCAACACCACTCTTCAAGTCGATCTTGCTATAATACTTGGCTTCACCTAGATAGTCCATTAGGTCTTCAATCCTATGAATAGGAAACCTATATCTAATAGTTATCCTATTTATTTCCCTTGAATCAGTACAAAGCCTCCAAGTTCCTCCTTTCTTAGGTGCTAGGATAGTGGGTATGACACATGGACTAATACTCTTTCTAATAATACCTTGGTTTAGGAGTTCTTGTATTTGTCTAGCAATTTCCTCATTTTGTTGAGGGGTCATCTTGTAGGCTGCCTTATTAGGTATGGTAGCTCCTAGTATCAAGTCTATCCTATGACTTATGCTTCTTTTAGGGGGTAATGTTGACGGTTGTGCATCACTTACTATGCCTTCATAAGTCTACAACATGCTTTGTATCTCCTTAGGTAACTCTGGATTCTTTGTTGCCTTACCTTCATCCACCTCTCTTGGCCTTAAAACCAATGAAAATCCAACTCCTTCACTCTCCTCCATGGCTTCTAAGAACTCTTTTTCACCAACCATGAGCACATTAGGACCTATTGTCTTCACCTCTACATCCTCTAATAGTGACTGAATTTTAAAAGTCACATTATCCTTCTTGAAAGAATAGGAGTTCTTCACTCCATCATGCATAGCTTGGTGGTCAAATTTCCTTGGTCTACCTAGGAGAAATTGATGTGCATCCGTAGGTAACACATCACACAAAAATTTTTCCTTATACCTTCCAATTGAGAACTCCACCCAAGCTTGCTCATTTACTAAGACATGTTGGCCTTTATTCAGCCATGTGACCTTGTAAGGATTAGTGTGGGGTATCCTTGTCATTCTTAGCTTACTGACTACTTCCTTTGATACAATATTGTTAGTAGACCCTGAGTCAATGATGACTCTACATACTTTTCCCGTCATCTTACACTTTATCCTAAACAGGGACCTTCTTTGGCTTGGTTCTTCTTTAACCAACTCCTTGATCAAATTTCTCCTCATCATGAGGTTCTCACCTTCCTTTGATGTTAGTGGTACTTTAGAATGTTTCTCTACTGCATCTATCTCCTCATGAACTAAATTATTTCTCTTATCACCTCCTTGAGAAGTACTACCCTTCTCTGGACACCTATAGGCAGGGTGTCCCATTTGGTTGCAATGATATCATTTAATATTGGCAAAGTAATTGCCTCTTCCTTGTCCACCACTTCTTCCTCTAAAGTTAGAGTTCCTTCCTCTACCACCTCTACTAGAGCTTCCTTCTTGCTATTCAGTGTACTTGAATTCTCCTTGAGTCCTTGATTCTGAACTCCTTCCACCATATCCACCTCTTTGTCCTCTACTATCTCTTCCTCTACCTCTTCCCTTGGAGGTTTTCTCTTCCTTTCTTTTTCCTTTCTCCTCAGTCTTCAAGGCCATTTGACAACATTGTCAAATAGTTTTGAAGTTCAAAAGACCCATGTCTTATTGAATAGACCACTTTAGACCATTCAAGTACCTAGCTAGCTTGATACTTTCATCCTCTACCACTTTTGATCTTAAGCACAACTTTTGGAATTCTTTGGTGTATTCTTGGACATCCAAATCTTTTTGTCTAAGATTGTGTCTCCTCTTATGCAACTAAACTTCATAGTCATCAGGTAGGTAGGTATGCTTCACCTTAGTTACCATGCCCTTCCATGTAACTATTGGACCGTTTCCTTCATTTTCTCTTTCAGTTTGCACAAACTTCCACCATGTGAGTGTTGAA
Organism: Chamaecyparis obtusa; assembly: GCA_027943335.1. NCBI lineage: Eukaryota > Viridiplantae > Streptophyta > Pinopsida > Cupressales > Cupressaceae > Chamaecyparis > Chamaecyparis obtusa. Next base: position 15,363 of record BSBK01012890.1, on the reverse strand, counting down.
CCTCTCAACCTAGACTTGGCCACGATTACTTTTTGGGCCTCTGAGATACCATCACATTCAAAGTGATTCTCTATGTTGTCAATCCAATCCATGATTGAATCTAGATCCATTTGTCTACTGAATAGTGGTACAACCTCCAAAGATTTGCCACTTAAGGCCTTTAGTGCCTTCAAGAAGGGTTCCCCAAGAAGAATAGGGTCAGGAGTTGGAGCTTCCTCCTCCACTTCCAATTCCTTTTCCCTTGCTTCTTTCTCTTCCTTCTAATCTATCTTATCTTTCACTTTATCAGCTTTGTCTTGGACTTCACCCAAGGGTTGTTCCATTTGAGCTAATCTTTCTCTTAGCAATCTGTTATCCTCTTCTTGGTCTTCCACCTTCTTGGCTAACTCAATGTTAGTAACCATTTCTTTAGCTTCTTCTAACTCAAAAGATGTATTCTCTCCTACTGATTCAGTAGACTGCAACATTAACCACAAGTCTGATTAAAACATGCTCTGATACCAATATGATGTAAGTGCTTCTAGGTTTGCTTGCACACCTTGATAAGAAGACCTTCCTCATCTTCTTCTAGGATCCTAATCTCCTCTAGGTCCTTAATAGGATTAGATGATTAACTAAGATCTAATTCAACTATTCTTCAAGAGTCTCACTACTTGTGCTTCACCTTGAAGGACAAACACCCTTTAGTTACTTCAATACTTCTCCTACACTTAGAAGGATCTAAGTACCATCTCCACACAAACATTAAAACTCATTGCAGGGGTGTCAAATTCCTCAATAACATTCATATCACTTCCATTTGGATCCATCTTGAAGGATCTCCAAGCTCTTTCTTAGCAGATTCAAGACTTAGTCTTTAGGAGGCCTAATTAGGCCTAATTCCTTGTAGCCTTCAACACAGACCTTTTATTAATTCTTGCCAAAAATTTCTAAAAAAATTGAAAATATAATCCCACATTTAGATACCCTTTTGGATTTTATGAAGGATTCTAAAGTTTTTAGACTCCTAGGTCCTCCGTACATAGGGTTCCTATTATCTAGGTATAATAGGGCTAAAAGGCCTAATTTATAAGATTGGTTTGGTTTATAACTCAAATCTCAACCAAATGGATTGGTGAGTGCTCAATTATCCTAACATGTTATGTTATCAACATATCCCATTTGGAAGTGTACTTTCCCTGTACTGTACATCAACACCCTGCATGAAATCTTAGATTCTTTACTGTCAAACCTCTAACCGGGCACTCCTAGCTTGCCTAGGGCTTGACATTTAAAATAGCCACTTGACTCCTATGGACTCCTACCTCAATATAAATTATATACAAAGGCTCCAATATAAGATTCATCCACCTTTTTGAAGTTTCAAGGGTTGAATCTCAAGTGGGAGCCATGAAAGAAAAAATAGTCTAAAAGGAACCAACACACTATCTAATTCAAACTTATTTTCTCTCAACTAGAAGACTAACTCAAAACAACTATCACACTAAAAAGAAAAGTCTTAAAACATCCTAAAATATTCAAATCCAAGGCTAATCTTCAAGCTTTAATCCATTAGAACACAATAGACATATAAGAACATTAGACTGTGTACAGTATCCAGGAAATCTCTTTGCTTGCTTAACAAAATAACTTAATTACAATGCTCTCTATCTCAGGATTCGAGCCTCTATGAGTCTTAGATGCCTTTCTCTATGTTTTTAGGCCCTCTTAGTTACTCTCCCACTCCTACCTTTTAGGGGGATCCAATGTTGTTGAGTTGCATGCAACATTTTCCATTATTGCAAATGTTGTCATGACAACTTTTAAGCAACATTTGGCATCTTTGCTTTCATGCCACTTCCTAAATTTTAGGACCTCTAACCCCTATAAGTCAATGAACCAACTTCATTTATGGCCTCAAGGAATCTTTCTTACATCTCTCATGTGTTTAGAACACATTAATAACTCAAATCCTATCCTTAAGCTTTTAAAGCTAAACTATTAAAAACAACTAACAGTGACTAATTGGTGACTTTATCTCTATCACTAACTCACCTAGCCCACATTTGTAATGACCTTATAAGGTCCAAATCAAACACACAAATCTCTCATAATTATGACTTGGCTAATGTTAGAAATAAGCCAAAACAACATAGACATTGGATGTTAGCCTAGGTGCTCCTGCACCAATCAAGATCTAGTCCATCATGGGGATTGGTTTGTATGAAAATATGCATAAGGAAAAATGTACAAAGGAGGTTGTATATATGACTCCTCATGATGGCTATGTAGTAGAAATTATAAGGAATATAATCAAGGATACCTACTTCCAACAACAAGGAGATATCCTCAATCAATAATGTATGCCATAAACTCAGCTAATAGCTTTAACCCTTATAAGGTACTAAAATAGATAATTGTGGAGGGATATTCCACTTGTGAGAAGAGACCCTTGAAATGAAGAGATCTTATTTACAAGACATCTATCTTCAAGAGGATTTATTTAACGAAGATAACATATACAAGACAAAGCGAGGGGAAGAGAACAAGAATACACCCATTTAACCCCTTATCAGTAGGTGAAATAGGGATTATTGATGAAGGATGACAAAATTTCAACCATAAATTAAGGGAGTTTATTTATTATGAACATAGTTTTGCAAACAAAGAAGATGTGATGATCAAGGATTCACACCTGTTGTATAAGAGAGAATCCTAATTAAAAAAATCAATTCTTTATAGGAAAAGAATATCACATGATAAACAAATGCCACTATACTAAGGAAAGTAAATCCTTAGGCAAAAGAGAAATAATGTACATGCATGATTTCCCCCCAAGAGTGAAGGAAAGATAAAGTATATAGTACACCTTGATCGATAGCTACTTTAGAATAGATACACAATTCCAAGAAAAAACAAGCTGGGAACTAGAGAAGAAATCCTAAAATAGACATATATGTTGGGAAAGACATCACATTTAAAATAAACAAATCATCAAGGAAAGAAAGGAAAGATTGATATGAATGATTATTGAATGATATACATAACATTTGATACATGAAAATGATTGTTAAGCAGAGATGATCATATCTTGCATGAAACAAAATATCTCATGTCAAAAGGAATGTGTCATAAAATAATGCAAAACTGAAGAGAGATGAAAGGAAGAAAGGATGCCACACTATACCTACTTAGTAGAGACCCCAATTATACAAGATATACATTTTTGAGTAGAGAGGACATCATAGTATAAAATAGATGAAAAATAAAGAGATAATGGATCCTTGAGAAGAGGAGAAAGAAAGAACTGCCCAATATATGCCCTAAGTGATAGATATTTTGTAATAAACATGCATTTTCAAGTAAGAATAAGGTTGCAGCTTGGAATGAAAATCCTTGTGTAAAACAACAAATTCTTGCAAGAAAGAGCATCATATAATAAAAGATGCAAGTTCATGAGGGATATTGGATGCATTGTGAAGGAAGAGACAAAGAGAAAGGAAACATTACACTACCTAAGTGGTTTCCATTTATAATAGAAATTTATTTTCAAGCAAGCACAAGGTTGCAACTTGGGATGTCTATCTCCTGAAAAAGAGAATATCCTTATGTAAAACAAAAAATACATGCAAGAAATAAAACAATCTTATAAAATAAAAAAGTCAACAAAGAGAGAAAATGGATCCTTGAAGATAAGGAAGATAGTGAGAGAAGACCCTTGCCCCCCAAGTGAGGAGACAAGGAAAAATAACTATTATGTTTCTCAAAAGGTAGGACAACGAGCCCACAAAGGATAGGCTAGCAATGTCACATATTGAGGAGAAAAATAATAGGAACGTAGATGTATTAGGTATAATGATCATAAAAAAGGTGTCATTCATAGTTGCAAGTCATTTGAATCATACCACAATCAATGAATTCCTGAATTTGACCTTTCAAATCATAACATTCATTAGTCATATGGCCATGAATTTGATGAAACATACAAAGGGAAGAAATTTTTTGTTTATGTTTTCTATTTTTGCATTTGTTCCTCGAGGGAAGAGTAATTAAGTTGGAATTAGTAAGCTCAAACAAAATAGACTCTTGTTGTGAAGAAAAATTAGAAGCAGAATGTATAGAGTGATTAGGAAAATGACAAGGTGGGACACCTAAAGTTTCTTTTGATATATATTGCTCATTGAGAAGGTTTGATGTATCAATAAGATAAGATGATCCTTTAGGTGGGAGGGGGTTGAAATTAAAAGAGGACCAATCCATATATTCATCTAATGGAGTTGTTTGACTCTCATATTCAAGGATCTTGGGATTTCCATGGAATGTTGATATAAAATCTAAGGTACCCCAAGCATCATATCAAAGAGTGGATGTGCCCCCTATTGGTAATGAATAAAAAATAAAAGAATGAAGGTTAAGTGCACAAAGATGGGGGACCAAAAAGATGCCACTTTTCTTTTTGGTCCCCCATCACACATATTGCATACACACTAAAGGGCGTGCGCCCAATAGTGCACACACCCTATGGCTTGGGTTGCCCAAGCCTTAGGCTCGAGCAATCCAAAATAAAGCATGTACATGCTATAGGGTGTACACGCTTTGGAAAACACTTTTTTAGTGTTTTTCAAAGTGCGTGCTCCCTATAGTGTGCATGCGCTTTGAAAAAGCCTTATTAAAGCTTGCTGCAGATTTGAAAGCTCATTTTGCTTTCTTCAAACTCACGTTTTTAGCTAAGAAGGGCTTCCAAAGCACACACACACTATTATTTTGGCTTGTGAAATGATTGTTTTCATTCATCCATCCATCAAATGGCTCGACAATGTCATCAAGTTCAATCCAGAAGAGAGGTAAGTATTTTTACAGCCCATGCCTCTTATTTGTTTTAACATTTTAGTTTTGTTGCAATTTGTTTTTGTTTAAATTTTTTATGTAATGAAGATTTTAAAATTTAGTTTTTTAAATTGCTAGGAAGAAATAATCTCCCTCATCCAAACTCTCCACCAAACCCTCCACCAAACCCTCTGTCTCCTCATGAAGAACCGAATGAAGAAAGAAATGAAGAAAATGAACCTCAATTGCCTCCACCAATCGAGAAACCTTCTCTTGGAACACAAAAAAATTTGATGAACCAAATTGAAAGAGGGCAAAAAGAATTAGAATATTTAATTAATAGGTTAAAATATTCTAGTGGTACAAATCCCAGAAGGGAAAGACTTGCAAAATCATTGGAAGCAATCTTGACCCATGTAAGCGCGGTTAGTGGGCAAATTAATTTATGGCAGGATGAAAGAGAAGAACAAAAAAATATTATGCAAATAAATTATCTTATGTGGACATTAAAAAGAAAAAAATCACAAAAGATGACATTTGCAAGCTATTTAAAAAACCAAGGGACATAGATACTCTTAGAACTACAACAAAGAGATTCCCAATTCATTTGTGCATAAATGAAGACATTAAAAGCAATTTTGGGGAGAGATGGTGGATGGCCTTTGATTCGCCTCCTTGTAACAATCATGAGGTTCCTATATATTTCTTGAGGAAACTCTATTGTGAGTTTGTACTCAAGGAGGTGCCAAATTATTTTGACATTCTGGATTCTCAGGGTAGAGGAGGGGGGTCATCATTTGATCAAGTAGGGGCACAACATGACCCTAACGCACCTAGGGCTGCTATTGGTACAATGGTAAGCCACAGGTGGATCATGTTAGTATTCCTTCTGTTGTGAAGGAACATGTAGAGGTAGACACACTAGGCACGATTAGTGCTCTGACTCAGACTCTCATTTAGTGTGCCACTCCTTTAGTTGAGGGTGACCATGGTCAATCCTTGAGGGGGCATGTTTTTTGGTCATGTGGATGCTTGTGCATGTTTGGTACTGGTGATAGAGAGGAAGATGATTCTGGAATGATGATGGATAGATTTCTAAATACGACATTTGGCATTGACACATAGGTAAATATTTCCAAGTTCATTAAATTTCTTTGATCATATTTCATTTATAAAAGAATAACTATTTAATTTAGTATCTATTGATTATGATGAAAATTCAGGGCAAGAGTGTCAGTAGCAGTGGCGGTGGCAGTGGAAGTGGTAATGATCCTAATGTCCCCTTTTACACATTGTCATGAATTCCACAAGTATGTATCAAATAAAACATTTTAATTAACATATTTGATTATTATGTAATTATATGAATAATTGTATCATAACTTATTATGCATGTGCATTAGACATTCCCTGGTGGACCATCGACGTTCACAACAGACAGCGAAGGGCATCATGCAACTTTCCTTGAGGTATCTTTATTTGCATATTAATTTGATTTACTTGATTATATTTAATTAATGAATTAATGACTAAATTACTAGACAAATTATGATCAAAATCCAAAGTCACGATGATTACATTCTTTCACCTAGGTTTGTGAGGTCACCATTGAGTCCACAGGTATACATGTAATAATGCATTATAATTAACATGTCAGTAGTACATTCTTATATGAATGGTTATCTTATAATTTTCCATGTACATGTGCACTAGTTGAATGTTGTACCTTTGACTTCGACACCACACACCGGAGGATATGGTGGAACCTTCACGGAGGTATCATTTACTCATTAGTAGGGTTGTAAAAAATATATATAATCTTGATAACTGCATAATACTTTTTTTGTTTCATTTTAGCTTTTGACATCAGAGACTCCTCCTTCTGTCTATGATACTTTGGATCATGGAGTAGCTACAATAGTAGCTAGTTCTGAAGCACTGACTAAGGTATGAAAGAGATCACTTAACTTTAATTGTTATTTTTATAGTTTGTATTGAATTTTATAATGATATCCATGTATGTATTTTAATTATTATTTTGATCATTGTTGTAGGGACTTATTACTCCAGATCACCAACATGTGCCTTTGATGGATGAACATATTGACTATTTGCTAGTGGTAAGCGAATATTCAATTGTATGTCATTGTATAATTCAATTTTGATGTATATTAGTTATCTCTATTTAATTTTTTTTTATCAGGCCGAGCTACAGAAGATTCTAGATAGGAGGATGAGTGAGCACACTCAGAAGACTACAACATCCACTGCATCTCCATTGACGCGATGATCGAAGACAGCTCAAGATTTGTTTTCTTCCCCTAGTGGGAAAGGACTAGATTAGGGATATGGATTGTATGCCTATATGGCATTAGTGGACATATTTTTTGTATATTGTATAAGTGATACATTGTACATCCATTTGTCTTTGAGGAAGCCAGTTTTACTGTATTGAATATATTCAATTTATGACATTATTGGACATATATATTGACTTCATGCCCTACGAATATTTTTTTTTTATGTTTTAGGTTTGCAATTCATGTGTTTGGTGTATTGATGTATACTGATTTATGTTTATGTGGATGTCTTATGCTTTGTAAATTTTCCATGCCTTATAGTTATGCTTGTATGTTTATCAATGTATGTTTAACTTGCTGACTGTGCTACAAATGCCAGTCACTGTCCTCAAGAACAGTCAATTCCTTGACCGTAATAATAACAAAAGTAATGAAATGAATGTAGAAATGTATAAATATAATATAAGGAAATATTTCTATGTCACAACCTATCCAAGATCACATGGAATCAAACATTTATATTCATTTGTGTGTCCCCTGTTCCATGAGACAGTCACAATATAAAGACATGACCTCAAACAGGTGAGGCAACATATGGCAAGGTTGTCGTCTATTGAGCCCAATACTAGGCCTATTTTGATTTGTGAGTACCCTAATGTTGGCAAGAGTTCTTTTATTAATAAGATTACTATGAAAGATGTGGATGTGCAACCTTATGCTTTTACAAACTAACTTCTAATTGTCCCCTAACTGACTGATTGTTAATGATAAGCACTAGAATACATATTTGTACTTATCCTACTGCTCACCTCGGAGTCATCGGCATTGTTTGAACGACTGTGTTTGCCAAAAAAGGTTGTCTATAGAATTCATTCAATTGTTCAAAGTTGTTTGAACAAATGGTTTGATGCTATGACTGACGGTTTGAAAGATACACAATGTTGGTCATTTGAACTGAGGAACACTGTGAGTTTTGACATCGACCGAGAATGTGTTGTCAAATATAAATGATCTTGAATCTTTGAAAACTGAGACAGGCTATTTTAGGCCTCGACAACATGGTCCCATAGCACCTAATGGATTGATGTTACCTCACATGAGTTTTGAGATATGACCCCACAAAGATCACTAATTTCATGCTTAAGAGACCTTGAGGGACACTTCGGCATGGAGTCATCGACGTGGTTCGAATGACTATGTGTGCCAAATGAGGTTGCCACTAGTGTATACCTAGCTATTCAAAGCTATTGGAATAGATGGATCGATGCTACGACCAATGGTTGGAAAGATATGCAACATTGGCCATTTGAACTGACAAACACTATGAGTTCTGACATCGACCTAGAATGTGTTGCCAATTTTAAAGGAACTTGAATCTCTAAAAAACTAAGATAGGATTTTGTAGGCCCCAACAACATGGTCTTGTAGCACCTGAAAGATCCATGCTACCTTGTACGAGCTCTGAGATATGACCCCACAAAGATCATTGATTTCATGCTTAAGAGACCTTGAGGGACACTTCTTCCCGGAGTCATCAATGGGGTTCGAACGACCGTGCATGTAGAACAAGCTTGTCCCTAGCATTTACTCAACCATTCAGAGCTATTGGAATAGATGGTTTGATGCTACAACTAACGGTTGGAAAGATATACAATGTTGGCCATTTGAACTGAGGAACACTATGAGTTCTGACATCGACTGAGAATGTGTTTCCAAATATAAACAAAGTTGAATCATTGAAAACTGAGATAGGCTATTGTAGGCCCCGACAACACGGTCTCATAGCACTTGGCAGATCAATGCTACCTTGCACAAGCCCCGAGATATGACCTTGCAAAGATCATTAATTTCATTTTTTTAGGACCTTGAGGGACACTTTGGCCCGAAGTCATCAATGGGGTTTGAATGACTATGCAAGTTGAACAAGGTTTCCCCTAGTGTTTACCTGATCATTCAGAGCTGTTGGAATAGATGGTTCGATGCTACAAATGATAGTTGGAAAGATATGCAACGTTGGCCATTTTCAACTAAGGAACACTATGAGTTCTGACATCGATTGAGAATGTGTTTCCAAATAAAAAAACTTGAATCTTTGAAAACTGAGATAGGCTATTTTAGGCCTTGAAAACATGGTCCCGTAGCACCTGACAGATCCAAGGTACCTCACACGAACTCTAAGATATGACCCCACAAAGATCACCGATTTCATGCTAAAGGGACCTTGAGGGACACTTTGACCTGAAGTCATCGATGGGGTTCAAATGATTGTGTAATCCAAATGAGATTTCCCCTAGCATTTACCCGACCATTCGAACCTATTGGAATTGATGGTTCAATGCTATGATCGATGGTTTGAAAGATACACAACATTGGTTGTTTGAATTGAGGAACACTTTGAGTTATGACATCGACCGAGAATGTGTTGCCGATTTTAAATGAACTTGAATCTCTAAAAATCAAGATAGGCTTTTGTAGGCCCCGATAACATGGTCCCATAGCACTTGATAGATCCATGCTACCTTACATGAGCCCTAAGATATGACCCCACAAAGATCATTGACTTCATGCATTTGGGACCTTGAGGGATACTTCAGCACAGAGTCATTGGCGGGGATTGAACGACGTTGTGTGTTGAATGAGGTTTCCACTAGCATTTACCTAGCCATTCAGAGCTATTGGAATAGAAGGTTTGATGCTCCGACTGACAGTTGGAAAGATACGCAACGTTGGCCATTTGAATTGAGGAACACTATGAGTTTTGACATCGACCGCGAATGTGTTGCCAAATTTAAATGAAGTTGAATCTCTAAAAATTGAGACATGCTTTTGTAGGCCCTGAAAACACGGTCCCGTAGCACTTGATGGATCAATTCTACCTCAAACGAGCCCCAAGATATGACCCTGTAAAGATCCTTGATTTCATGTTGTTGGGACCTTAAGGGACACTTCAGCACAGAGTCACCAACGGGGATCAAATGACTATGCGTGCTGAACAAGGTTGCCACTAGCATTTACCCAACCATTCGAAGCTATCCGGACAGACAGTTCAATGCTACAACTGAAGGTTGGAAAGATATGCAATGTTGGCCATTTGAACTGAGGAACACTATGAGTTTTGACATCAACCAAGAATGTGTTTCCAAATTTTAAACGAACTTGAATCTCTAGAAACTGAGATAGGCTTTTGTAGGCCCCAACAACACTATCCCATAGCACCTGATGGATTGATTCTACCTCACATGAGCTCCGAGATATGACCCCGCAAGGATTGTCAATTTCATGCTAAAGGGACCTTGAGGGACATTTCAACATAGATTCATCGGTGGGGATCAAACCACTGTGCATGTCAAATGAGGTTGCCACTAGCATTTACCTAGCCATTCAGAGCTGTCGAAATAGACCTTTTGTTGCTATGACTGATAGTTAGAAGGATACACAATGTTGGTTGTTTGAACTGAAGAACACTTTGAGTTATGACATCGACTGAGAATGTGTTGCTGAATTTAAAAAAACTTGAATCTCTAAAAATTGAGATAGGCTTTTGTAGGCCCTGACAACACGATCCTATAGCACCTGATAGATCCATGCTACCTCACATGATCCCCAAGATATGACCTTGCAAAGATCATTGATTTCATGCATTTGGGACCTTGAGGGACACTTCAACATGGAGTCATCAACGGGGATCGAATGACTATGCATAGTGAATGAGGTTTCCACTGGCATTTACCTAGCCATTCAGAGCTTTTGGAATAGATAGTTCATTGCTACGACTGACGGTTGGAAGAATATGCAACATTAGCTATTTGAACTAAGGAACACTTTGAGTTTTGACATCAGCTGAGAATGTGTTGCCAAATTTAAATGAACTTGACTCTCTAAAAACTAAGACAAAATTTTGTAGGCCCCGGCAACACGGTCCTGTAGCACTTGACGGATCTATGCTACCTCACACGAGCCCCAAGATATGACCCTACAAAGATCACTAATTTCATGCATTTGGGACCTTGAGGGACACTTTAGCATGGAGTCATCGACGGGGACCAAACAATTGTGCATGCTGAATGAGGTTGTACTAGTGTTTACCTGGCCATTCGGAGTTGTTGGAACAGATGGTTTGATTGTACGACCGATGGTTGGAAAGATATGCAATGTTCACCATTTGAACTAAAGAACACTGTGAGTTTTGACATCGACCAAGAATGTGTTGCCAAATTTGAATGAAGTTGAATCTCTGAAAACCAAGATAGGATTTTGTAGGCCCTGGCAACACGGTCCCATAGCACTTGATGGATCAATTCTACCTTGCACGAGCCCCGTGATATGACCCTGCAAAGATTGCTGATTTCATGCATTTGGGACCTTGAGGGACACTTCAACATGGAGTCATCAGCAGGGATCGAACAACTGTGCATGTCGAACGAGGTTTCCACTAGCATTTACCCAACCATTCAAAGTTGTTGGAATAGATGGTTCATTGCTACAACTGATGGTTGGAAAGATACGTAATTTTGGCCATTTGAACTGAGGAACACTGTGAGTTCTGACATCGATCAAGAATGTGTTGCCAAATTTAAATGAAGTTGAATCTTTGAAAACCAAGATAGGCTTTTGTAGGCCCTAGCAACACAGTCCCATAGCACCTAACAGATCCATGCTACCTTTCACAAGCCCCAAGATATGACCCCACAAAGATCACTGATTTCATGCATTTGGGACCTTGAGGGACACTTCAGCACGGAGTTGTCAATGGGGATTGAATGACTATGCATGCTAAATGAGGTTTCCACTAGTGTTTACCCAACCATTCAGAGCTATTGGAATAGATGGTTCGATGCTACGATCAACAGTTGGAAAGATACGCAATGTTGGCCATTTGAACTGAGGAACACTGAGTTCTGACATCGACTGAGAATGTGTTACCAAATTTAAACGAAGTTGAATCTCTGAAAACCAAGACAACCTTTTTTAGGCTTTGGAAACATGGTCACATAACAACTGACAGATCCATGCTACCTTGCACGAGCTTTGAGATATGACACCCCAAAGATCATTGATTTCATGCTGAAGGGACCTTGAGGGACACTCCAACACAGAGTCATTGGCAGGGATTGAATGGATGTGCGTGTTGAACAAGGTTTCCACTAGCATTTACATGACCATTTGGAGCTATTAGAATAGATGGTTCAATGCTACAATCGACGGTTAGAAAGATACGCGATGTTGGCCATTTGAACTGAGGAACACTATGAGTTCTGCCATCGACTGAGAATGTGTTGCCAAATTTAAATGAAGTTGAATCTCTGAAAAATGAGATAGGCTTTTGTAGGCCCTGACAACATGGTCTCATAAAAACTAACATATCCATGCTACCTTGCATGAACTTCGAGATATGACCCTACAAAGATTGCTGATTTCATGTTGAAGGGACCTTAAGGGACACTTTAGTACAGAGTTGTTGGCAGGGATTGAACGACTGTGCATGCTGAACAAGGTTGCCACTAGCATTTACATAGCCATTCAGAGCTGTTGGAATAGATGGTTCGATGCTATGACCGATGGTTGGAAAGATATGCAATGTTGGCCGTTTGAACTGAGTAACATTGTGAGTTTTGACATCAACCGAGAATGTGTTGCCAAATTTAAATGAAGTTGAATCTCTGAAAACCAAGGTAGGCTTTTGTAGGCCCCGACAACATAGTCACATAACAACTGACAGATCCATGCTACCTCACACGAGCTCTGAGATATGACCCCACAAAGATCACTAATTTCATGCTTAAGGGACCTTGAGGGACACTTCAGCTTGGATAGGGACATTATAGATCTACGCAAGAACCTTTTCTTTGATATTGCTCACTAACCCTTTACAAGAGAAAATGTTTACAAAAATTGGCATATACTTGCATGAGGACATTATATATTACAGAAATCCCACACAGAAGCAGTTGGCAAGCCACTCAAAAAGTAGTAACTAATAGCAAGTGGGATAATGCAGATGCTTTAATAAACCACTATCTTCTTTTACTCAAGAAACATCTGGTTCATCTACTCGACTGGGGCATGTTTGGGAACAGACACTCTCCATTTAAACTCAAGTATTTGGAAGTAGTTATATTTGTCAGTGGAGGAGATACACCCATTGGATTTGCAATAACTTCATGCTCACTGGAATTTCCATTTCTCTTCAATTGGGATACTCTTTCCAAAATTGCATCTACCCTTTTACCAATTTGGGAAATTAATGGGTCTATTTGTGGACTTCCAAGGAGTTGATCACCTAAAAAAGAACCTTGAGATGAATCGGGAACTTCTCTACAAAAGAGATCAGTGCCTTGAGAAGCTCTCCACTTGTCAGTTGAAAACCTTGGACCATAGATGGCTGCCCTTTGTTGTAAAATGAGGAGTGAGACTACCTTTCCAAAGGTGGCAATGAACTTACATTTCAAGGATAATACCCAACATGAGTAACCTGGTTTCCCAAGTCTTGTAAAAGCAAGGCCATTGACAAATAGGCATTTCAAATAGAAATATTTGTGGTGCTAGAATGAAGTGCATGACCAAATTATTTGCCTGCTAATGAACCAATTTGAGGCTTGATTTCATTTTCTTCTTGATCATTTCAATATTTTCTCCTCATCTGAATATTTTGTAATCAGTTGATATACAATCACAGTTTTCTCTTGGCCAATCCTGTGGGCTTGCGATTGATCTTGTAGATCCACAAAAGGGTTGAAATCTAAATCTAGTGGAAGAGTAGTATTAGCAAGAAGTCATTCACTAACATCTCATCTTTATAATGACTGTGTCAACACTCGGCTGCATCATATAATAAGTTGAAATTAGATAATCATAAAACACTTTGTAAAGTACATTGTACATATCATATACATCCACATCAAATGAGTTTAGCATCAAGAAACATCTAGGTTCATCTGCTCGACTGGGGCATGTTTGGGAACAACCGGTCTCCATTTAAACTAAAGTCTTTGGAAGTAGTTATATTTGTCAATGGAGGAGATACACCCATTGGATCTGCAATAACTTCATGCTCACTGGAATTTCTATTTCTCTTCAATTGGGATACTCTTGCCAAAACTACATCTACCCTTTTACCAATTTGGGAAATTAATGGGTCTATTTGTGGAACTCCAAGGAGTTGGTCACCCTAAACAAGAACCTTGAGATGAATCAGGAACTTCTCTATGAAAGAGATCAGTACCTTGAGAAGCTCTCCACTTGTCAGCTAAATTAAAACCTTGGACCATAGATGGCTGCCCTTTATTGTAAAATGAGGAGTGAGACTGCCTTGCCAAAGGTGGCAATGGACTTACATTTCAAGGATAATGCCCAACATGAGTAACCTGGTTTCCCAAGTCCCCATAAATGCAAGGCCATTGACGAATAGGCATTTCTAGTAGAAATATTTGTGGTGCTAGAATGAAGTGCATGACCAAATTCTTTGGCTACTAAAGAACCAATTTGAGGCTTGATTTCATTTTCTTCTTGATCGTTGCAATATTTTCTCCTTAACTGAACATTTTGTAATCAGTTGATATACAATCACTGTTTTCTCTTCGCCAATCCTGTGGGCTCATGATTGAGCCTATAGATCCACAAAAGGGTTAAAATATGGATTTGGTGGAAGAGTAGTATTAGCAAGAAGTCATTCACTAACATCTCATCTTTATAATGATTGTGTCGACACTCGGCTGCATCATATAATAAGTTGAAATTAGATAATCATAAAACACTTTGTAAAGTACATCGTACATTGAATTTCATGGCAAGGGTATAACACCAGAAGATTGGTCTTAAGGATAGGGATATCTGATGATTTGGATAATCTTATATTGTTCATTTAAAGGTTAATCAATAACCGTTTGAACTTGGAAGTGATTGGAGGGCACCAATTTGAGAAACCCTTGGTTTAAGGGTTTCAAGAGACCAAATTTGGGGGTTTTTGGGGGGTTATAGGAGGTATGAGTATAATTACTTTGGTATTTAGAGGTTTTATGACATAATAAGACACTGTCTATAGTTTGAAGTCTTGGGGTTAATTATTTCATATAGTTCCTTTGTTAAATTACTCACTTTTCATGCATTTTTGGAGCCATAGGGGGTGAGCAACAATACATGCTCAAAAACAACCATATATTTCCTTTGGATATGACAATTTCCTAAGAAAAGGGTACTCAAAAAAGTAATTTATTTGATTAGTCCTTTGGAAATTGCCAGAGATAAGTGACATTTTCCT